>OENM01000164.1:8051-24802 GCA_900239745.1 Rotaria magnacalcarata | reverse complement strand
TTTTCGCGCTTTCAGAATGCTATGTTGAAAATATTTTTACAAAAATCGTCTAGGACTTAGACCTCCGCTGGAGAGAGTTTTCTAGAAAAGTTTCTTCAAAAACATTTTCCTGAAACTTTGACACATACCGCATTTGATAGAGAATTTCAAGGGCTATCTAGACCACTATTCAAACTGGATATAGCTACTCGGCTTCATCGAGAAAAATTCAAAATACAGTGACTCTATAATTTTGGCCAGTACTGTAGTACCAAGAGAATTTTTGTCAATGATCGAATAATATAGAAACTAATTATGCTCTGTAACTAAATTTATTATGAGCATAGCTGTGTGTTGTTTTTAAATAGAACGCATAATAATTCTTAATACTCGCCTGATAAATTATATTATTCATGATCATGTCTGTATATCGTTGGCAAGGACGTTTATCATCAACAGTAAAAAGTAAAACAATTGTTTGCTAATCTTATTGTATTGTCAGTAGTATACAGACATGAAAGCTACTTTCATCCATATCTAAAATATCATAAAATCAATAGTTATTTTAAGTTCTTTGGATGGAATCTGACCTATAAAGCAGATTTTTTGCCTATTTTGTTTTTATTAAACACAAATTCGCTCAAAAGTCAAGTATCATTACGTTGGAAAAGTCAATCATATGCCGATCTATGTGTATTCAGTCAAAATAGAACATTCGTGTTGACACAATTATCGTTCGTTCCATGCTACAATCAATGAGTAGAATACACATAAGAACTAGAAGTTCAAATAGTATGCTTGTAATTTTTACTATTACATTATAGAATAACTTAATTATTTATATGCATTATATATATGTACGAGTGTATGATGATAATAAAAGTTAGCAATCGATCACCAACAATAGACGTACGATGATTGAAGATGAAGATCACAAGGAAAACAAAAAAAACTTGATTATTTAGATAAAAAGAACAGTTTTGACGAAGAAACTAAATGCAACTATTGAACCGAGCACAAGGCCAATAATAAATGTAATAAGTGACCATCGAATAGCTTTTTTATAGAATGTTGTTGCTTCAGCAAAAAATCCTTGACTATGTGCTCGTACAGCACGAACTGCATAAGCAACGGCAATAATTCCTGAATAAAAAGAAACGCATAATTCTAGATAACATATGCCATTCGCTTGAGTGAATGTTTTGTTTAATGTTCAATATATCACTCACCCAGAATGGGACAACATGCGGACGAAATAAGTGCACAAGCTAAACTTCGTTTGGGATGTGTTTCATCTTCTACTTCATCAATTCGATATCGATCTAGATGTTAAAGGTAAAAACGACACGGAACTATAAATTCGAATCATCAATATTTATAATAACCTGCTATATCATTATCAATTTGTCTTGTACTTGTAAATTTTGCAGATGCAGTACATCTATGGCCACCTGCTGATGTAAATGCACGAGAACCAAACATTTTATCTGATAAATAAAAGTTTATAAACAAATGATTGTTTTTAGACAAATCACAAAGAATCTAGCGTGAATAAAATATCCGAATATAATGCTAAAAAGTCCTATAGGGTATATAGGCTTTTGCAAGAGTTAGAGAGAGAGAGAGAGAGAGAGAGAGAGAGAGAGTATGTGTGTAGTGGGACACTGACATAGATGCATAATCTTTCTCTCTAATCAGTCAAGCAGTGAAGATGATGAAAGGCATGGAACAAAAAAAAAAGGAGAAAAGAAATATGAGAAGAGAAAAAGCAGCTTGTATTGTCCGGAAGGACTTAAACAGAATCATCACTCCTACATGTTTTTTACTATATGTCACTACAGATTTTTACAGAAACAAAACACCATTATATTGACTAATCAACGCTACTGCTAATAATTATCATGGTGATGTTATTTTCTTCGCCTTAGTTTTTCTTACTAATATAATATATTTATATATTTATGATAAATAAAAATTATCAATCACGGTCAACTGCAGATTAGTCAAGAATAATTTAAACAAACAAAGTAAGATTGGCTTACTTCCGCACACAGTAAATTTCTAACTTTAGAAGAAGTAGAGAGTCAGTAAGGAAAAAAGAACAAAATGTCGATTCAATTAGTTGCATGACATGATTAAATCGAAGAACTTAGATGACGCCAATAATAGTGATATACATTCAAAATATATACCGGAAGGGTGTAGGATATTCACTTGTCACAGGACTCATTTTACATAAAGTTGATCTGAAAACATTTTAGCAAATGTAATCACTGACAGTATCAGGTCTTGAAGGGTACATATTTATAGCTGCAAGATACATTACACATGTTATAGCTGTTTGACTGTTTGCATTAGTTTTCTTCTCTACTACACATCGAACACATCGATAAATGATGATTAAAAATGCCTTAGGTGATGAATATATATATATATAGAGAGAGAGAGACTAGTGTGTTGGTTATTCATCATCGTCGGCGTCGTCGTCGTACTGTAAAGAAAAAAGTCCTAATAAAAAACAACAATCTTATTAGACGCACAAGATAGATAGATAAGGAACGATAGCGATTAATTAAGCCTAGTCTAATGATAGACTGGTGCCGATTTTTTTGATAAATGACATAGCAAACTATGGGTGGAGAATTGCTAACGATATAAATTCTTCGTATTACAAAATACGTTGCAACACATAGCTTCTACGAGAAAACGAAAGGAAACAGATGATGAAAGAAAAATGTTTCATTACATTTTCTTTTCTGGTATGTGCCATTTGTTTAACTTTTACAATCAGAATTTCAGCATTGATGCATTCTAACTTTTCTGTTCTCATTTATTATTTCATCTATCACATTTATCATGTCATCTATCTCTTTAATTTAATAATCATCATTCATATACTTCCTGTATAAATTCACATAAATCTTCTTTTTATTCGAATAAATACAAAGAAACAACAAACAACAACAACAGCAACAAAATCTTTTCAAAAGACACAAATACAAAACGAAAACATTCTTATAGATCAACTATCATCATACAAGTGAACTATTCTTGTGTAAGTTGTTGATAGAATTTTAAAGATCGATCCACACTTGAACTTGCCAAATAGTTAGCATTTGAACCAAACCGAATGCCAGTTGCTATGGCTGTATGATCGTTAAATACTTTGAGTAAATCCCATTGTTTTGCTTGATATACTCTAGAAAGAGAAAAAGAGAAACCATTGAATAGATTAATATAAATTATCAATGTCGAAACACCTACCGAACATCAGTACCAGCTACACCGAGATACATACCACTTTGATCAAAAACAAGATCACGTATCTAAGATAGAAAATAACATTAAAAAAACACAGCAATGCAAATAATCAGCTTATGAATAATCTTACTTCGTAGCGATCTTCAAGTGTAATAGTCTTAAAATTTTTTAATTTACGTAAATCCCATAATTTTATTGATGCATCATCGGCAGCTGTTGCTAAGTAATATCCTTTAAAAAAAATAATTCGTGACAGAATGTTATGTCCTATAAAACTAATATATGTTTTTTACCATTCTCAGAAAATGCAATCGAATTTATGCTTCCAGAGTGACCGGGAAAATCAGCAACATTATTAGATTCCTTCAAATCCCAAATTTTAATCACACCTTCTTGTGTACCAACACCAAATATAATACCATCAGGATGAAATTGAGCGCATGTCAATCCTAAGTAATAAAATATTTCATAATCCTTACAAAATGTTTTTCTAATGATGAAAATGAGTTCATCGAGTTACTTGTAAATAATTCTTTTGAAGCGAAACATAGGGAAACGTAGATTAAAAAAGGACAGGAAAACCTCTAACGATTGTAATTTGTCAAAAGTCTTAAACTTCGATAAAAATTATGGATGGTTTAAAAAATAAGTTCTTTTCAAAGTTGAGAAAGAAAACAACATTTTCTCTAAATTTAATCTCGAAGTAACTAAATGTCGAACCATAAAAGAATAATAATAACAATACATTAGAACGAAGCTTCGATGAAAATTTGTTCCCCAGTATCAATTATATCGCTCAATGGAGAATTTGAATTTAAATCTATAATGATATCATTTTTCGCTGTCATATCCAACAAGATCCATTTTCTAACAATCAAGGAGGTATTACTGAAAAATCCATGTGTTATTTCTCTCTTCGACGATATAAACAACACAATCAAAAATCTTAGTTAAATAAATATGCAGGTTATCAAAATTGCATACTCCTGCATTTCTATAAGCTTTCCTGGTCTCTTTTAACCCACTTTATTTTGTAGATGTCGACAAAGAAGCATTCATTATCAGCAACTCAATCGAGACGAGCATTCTCATTGAAGTTTCAATTATTAGCAATATCAAGTATGCAATACAATTTCTATACATACCTCTTTTTGATGTTGCATCTTGAACTTTTGTTATTAATTTACCAGTATGTAAATCTGACAAAGCCCAATATGTATCATTTGAACTTGATAAAACATAATCGCCTGTTGGATGAAGTGAAAGGCCTGTTATAGGATTTTCATGAGCTTTAAGTACTTTTAAACATTGAGCTGATGGAATATGCCATACGCGAATGCTTGCATCGGAACTTGCTGTGATAGCAATATCCTATGCGAAAATAAAACGATTTTGATTTTGATGAAAATAATTTTTCTAAAATCATATTTTCTACTTCGTCAAAGTGATGAATGACATGTGTAACTTTTTTCTGATGTCCTTTAAGTGTTGCAACAACTTGTTCGCTATCTTTATTGAATACAACAGCTTGACGATCATTGCCACCAGTTAGGACTATACTGGGATTTTTCGGTGATATATCAAGTGCTAATAAACCTGGACTGCTAGCACTATGCAATGCCTGTATAAAGAATAAAATGATAGAAACAGTAAAAGAAAAAGAAAAAGAAAAAATCCACGAACTGTATGAGTTGCTGAACAACGAAAGCTTCTCATTTCATCGACAGTAGTTAAACCTTCAGGTACATGTTTACCACGTTGTTTACGTAGTTGTGTTAGAATTGATGCTTTATCTTGTAGCTGAAATGATTAATTATTTAATATGTGTAATTGAATATTTAATGAAAAAAATACTTTTTGTATTATTTCATCAGTCATGCCTTCAGCAGTTGTTAATGATGTTTGAGAAAGATCAGCTATAGCTCCTTGATGTGCTGTTTGCATTGATTGTTCATTGGCATAATGCTAAAAATGTTCAATCGTGCATTTAAAACAAAATCAAATTCTATTCAATTAAGTTTTTGAATAAAATGAATTCAATTGTCAAAATATTCTTATTTATGAAAACTTTGTTTTCCCTTAACTTACTGATGCTTGAGCAATGCCAGCTTGTGGTTTGAGCGTAGCTAAAGCTTCTCGTGCAGCTGTTACTTCTTTGTTTAAGCGAGCTATAACACGACAAGCAGCATCGTGTTGATACATCACATGTGAAAGTTCTATGACAGAAAAAAATATTAAAACTTTATAAATTATTTCAAGAGTTTTTTGTTTTTTGGCAATGAACCTTGTCTTGCTGTTTGTAATTGTTGACGTAGGGTGAAACTATGAAGCATACAACCATCCCATTCATCTTGTAATGTTTTGAGTATAGCTGGAATACTTGTTGCTGATGGCGGTTTTGGTTTACCAAGTGGTGTGACTAAATCAAAAGAATTACGAATTTCGATAACTTCTCTCAATTTAAAAACTCGAATAGATAACATTCTGAAGCCCAAAAATAGTTGACGATTTATTTATTTAACTCATCAGCCAAAACAACTAACGGTCAACCAGTATGATTGAAGTTGAGCACTCAAATTCTCGGACGCAAAACAAACAATCTTACTTATTTAATTTACTAAATAGGTTTTCGCATATTCTGCATCGATCTGTGCAATTTCTTTTTAATAATTATCATAAGGACTGGTAGTTGCCAGCAAAAAATCAAGATTTTCATGAAAATATGTCGTAAAAACGTTCTTTTGTTTCTTATCATATTCCGAAAATGGAAATATGATTAATATAAAAACAGTAGCGCCAGCTTGAACTACAAATGCACAACACTACTTTGATGTTCTAAACCGATATTTCCAAAATCGCAGTAAAATTTTATATCAAGGATTTTTGCTGAAAAAATTCGAGTCTGTGCATTACTTCATGTTTTGTCAATAACTCGCTCATTTTTCAAATTAATTATATTTTCTCTTCACCAAAAGATACTTCTGACTTTGAGCTACAAAATGCTCTGTCACAATATTCATTAGCATAGCGTAGTTCGCGGCATTGATCACTTCTCTCGTGTCTACTGAGAACGAAGGACCTTTTTTGTCTGTCTGTTACCGACCAGTATTTCACCTATAAAATCAAAACTGCTCAACGACTGAGACTCAAACTTTCAGGTATTGTAGAAGTTGTCGACTTACATAAGTGTTGAAATTTACAAGCTTTTTCCTTTTACCATTATCTAGATACAATCGTTCGAAGTTGAAAAACATCTGTGCGTTACCTGCGTTTCGGCAGTCATATAATGTTATAGAAAACGCATGTTTCGTTTTTAGCTTTTTAAATTACTGATTCAATTTTTAAGAGTATGAGATAAAAATTCGAGTGTTTCTGGATTCATTTCACATGGTGAACTGCATCTATCGAGAAATTTCGTTTTGTAAAGATCAATCACCCGAGGGATTCAAACCACCCCCCCCCCATATTAGAAGACTCCCCTGAAGAAAAAGTTTGTCCGACATAATAGAAGGTCCATTTTTAATTAATCAATTTTTTGCTAATTACGAACTTTAATTAGCGTTTTCCCATCAAAATACACCTGATTCTTAGCATTTTAAGCTGGAAATATTAAGAAAATGTGTTCACAATTATAATGACACCCTTAAAAACCTGAAAATCACCTTAGATTTCTGGAAAATCTGTTTAATTAAATATTAGGAAAAAATGCGGTTCGTAATACAAGACCTCCCTGAAAAATTTTTATGCTGAAACATAATAGAAGACCAGGGGTCTTTTATTGTGGGGGGTAGAATTTATCATGAAAAAGTATAAATGAATTTTAGAAAACTGTAAAATAATCTAAAGATAGCTTCCGATAGAAGTCTTATAGCGTCACGAGAAAAAGATGCTATAGAGTAATATCCATTTCATCTATAAAAATGAACTCTAGTCAAGGTAAAATTCGAAAGATATACATGTTTCAGCGCTGTTTAGTTACATTTCGAATGAATGAAATAGCTCAAGTATTATGATTAATATAAAACATAATTCAAAAGTTACCTTTAACATCGATTAATTGTTCTTCAATTAATGGTTGACCATTGACTGGGTCGATTGGTGATTCATGTAAGTATTTGACGATTAAGCGTTTTTCAAAAATACAACCAGAAACAGGCGAAAGAACAGGTTGTTCTGGAACTTCATTTGAAACTAAAAAAGTAACTATTCATAAAGACAACTATTCATAGATTTCTTCTTCGGGATTGAAATACGAAATACAATTCGGCTACTACCATTTATGATAGGAAAATGATGTCATACTATCTATTTTCCGATAAATTTCTTCGTCATCAATTTATTGAGTTTTCCAGAAATACAATCATGTATATATGAGTGAATCGTAAGTTTATTGTACAATTGTATTTTTTTAACCTTTTCCCCTGTAATTCCAGTTTCTGTAGTGCGATCTCAGATTTTTTTTCTTTCTCACATTCCTTAATATATCTCCCACTACCACAAAAAATTTCAGCTCCATAACTCATTGTCCGGCTGAGATATAAGAGGGAGAAGTCAAAAAAAAACATTTTTTTCGATGAGTCATCGATAGAAAAAGAAATTTTGGAAGGAACGAAAGAAGAAAAATAAAATAGATGAATAGCAAGTTTCGTGCAGAATTTAATTCTCTATCCATCCATGTAACTCACTTTTGTTTGTTCGTTTGTTTTTTTGGTTCTATTTGACGAAAACAGATTTACAGACAAAGTGTAGACCCAGTTTAAAACGATCCTAGAGGGGATAAGGAACATACTTTTAAAAAAATCAAAATCAGTAAAAGACAGAGCGTAAAAAATACTACAAAACTATCTAAAAATAGTTGTGGTAAACTTTTTTTAATTAGGCCAGAAGACCAAAACGTTTTAATTACATAGTAACTGTAGACCCAGTTTTTCAATATTGTTTTGCTTTTTATTTCTAAACGACTTGAAGAAACTCAGGCAGACTGTCACAGAAAGATCCAGCGTGAAAAACTAAATCAGAATATCAACGGTTGTCTCTTTTCCCGCCTATTTTTAGGNTTTTTGCTTATCGATTTTCAAGCTGATTTCGAGGGAAAGTATTACTATCATATACTATTCGACTTATGAGGACGTGCTAAGTCTAACTAAAATCATTTTGAACCATTTGAAAGCTATTTCTAGCAAAACATATGATTTTATATTTTGACATTTTTCACGACTTTTTTTCGTGTATTTCGATTTCTGTGAGTGTCATTAACTTACCCGATTTGAGATATATATAACGGTATGTTACACATGGGCTTTAGACTCATATTTGGCGCAATTCCTCTTTAAAAAGTATTTTTCTCGAAAAATCGAAATTGAGACTAGAATATCTCAGCCAAGGCGAGTCGGGGAGTTTGGAAATTTTTACCACAAACTCAGTGAAGGACGAGGAACAAAATGTACGAAACAAATTTTTTCTAGAAGCACTTTCATTTTTTTTTGTAAATTGTACAAAAAAGTTACGATTCACTCGTATATATTTATTGTTTATGACTAAGGCACAACGATGTCAGGCAGAGTTTTTAATCAAACTGTAAATTTCCACTGATGTACTTCAATACTTGTTTTAATTCGTGTTTCACAACAAGGATAACTTCAACAGGTCAGAAACAAACTTACGAGAACAAATAAGCGACATAATTATTGAAAAAAGAAAAGAATCTGAAAATGAAAAGCAATCACAGTTAGTATAAGTTTTTCAAATATCATACTAAAGATAAACAGCATAAACTTGAAAATAGATAATGCATATAGACTTTAAAAAAACAAAGCAAAATGAGAGTTCGTTTTTTTTTTGTTTGTATTTTTGTCGGCAGATCACAACGGAAGCGATTCATTTGAATTAGATTATTAGGCAAGACCATGTTCTGATGATTTTTGTGATTGTACATTGTCACAGACTGGAATTCCATTACTGTCTTGTACAGCAACTGTTAATCCACGATTTCTTAGGTTTGGTGAATTCATACTTGCTTTGGCTGTAAGAAGTGGTTTGTCATAAAGAGTTTGTTCGCCATTCTCATCAGATTGATCTGATGCTGATATGACAATGTTCGATTTGTTTGTTTTATCTAAGAGAATAGTTTATTTAAATTTGAATTCAATTATTTTTCTTTTTCTACACACTTTTTGTGAAAAAACGAGATTTCTCTTTCTTTTTCTCAGTTGAATCGTATGCACCTTCATCGTCATTTTCGTCTAATAATTGATAACGTATACGTTTACGACGTTCCAGTAAATTACGACGACGTCTCCAACGTAAACAACAACATGTGCAGAACCAACAGAATATTAATGAAAATATTGAACTAATACTTGTTATTATAACAAAATAATGAATTACAAAATCTAGGATAAAAAAGTAGATTACTAAAATACAAAATCAATACAATTAAATGAGTAACTGCTAAGTTCAATTTACAACATCACTATCATCACATGGAATAATGTATTTTACAAATGAATAGAAAACACTTGTAATGATCATCGTATGAAATACATTTTAGTTGATCATTGAAAATATTATGAAATGTTTTTCATAATAAAATTGTATAGTCATTGTTGATTACTTAATAGTTATAAAGTATTGTATATTAACATGAGAAATTCGAACATAACAGTTTTTAAATTATTAAAGTCACCTCCACAAAAGCACTCGATTGTCATCAGAATTATCTTAGTCAAGATAAGCGCATGAGAGGACAGTTCAAGGTATAATCTATCATCACCAAAAACGATCTCTTTTTGAGTCCTGCTATTTTGGTGATATCTTTCATCACTTACTAGAAAACGATGTTGTTTCCTCCGAAAAGATCTGCAATTCTTGTTTATGTTACATTTACTAATCCGCTTAAAAATTAAGAACTTATAAAACAAGAGTACTGATTAACTCTGAGCAGAAAAATGTTTAGAATAAATATTGTTCTATGGAACTGTGGATTTTAATGGGAAATGAATTCTTACCACAATTAGGTTCTCTTTGAAGAATATATTTAAACCAATTTTCCATATAATAGTTATGACAAATACAACGTTTTGTTTTGTGATTACATTTGCCATGATTTGAACAATCCGATAAACACAGATATGTGTCGATTGACATAATATTCATATTTGATGCTGAACGCAATGATTTTAACTTATCTTGTAAATGATTGGCGAGAATTTTTGGCGAAATAATTAAATCAGTTTTGAAATCTTTTCCTTTGACTAATAAAATATTTTCATTCAACATGCCAACCATGTTTATATGAATATTTGGTAATAAATCAATAAGAAAAACACGTATTTGTGCGAGAAGATTATCAAGTGTTTGCTGATGTAAATATGATTTCGATGAGAAAACAAGTTCAATTAAATTTTCTGCATCAGGCACCCCATTTACATTAACTGTTATATTCATTTCACTCATTTGTTGTCTATCATCAAGCACCTGAAGAATAAATATATATTGTCCTTCAATTAAATTTGTTACATAAGCAATAGGAGATGAACTTGAATTATTTATAAAATGACCTATAGCTGGACACAATGGACTTTTAGTCCATTGCCATTTTGCAATGCCATAATCTGCTGTTGTTTTTGATGCATTTAGAATAATAAGATTATTAAGTATATTGACAGATTTGGTTTCTAAATTAATAGAAATTTTTGGTGGTTGACCATTTTGTGAATAGACAATAACAAGAACGTCAGTTTTTGATGTATAGCGTTCATCCTTTGTTACTAATGCTAATTGAAATTTATATTGACCAATACGAAGATTTGATATTCTTGTTTTAAGTGAATGCGGCGAAATAATCTCGATGGTATTTGCATCTAGTTTATGATCATTTGATAATAATGTCCAAGAAATATGTGTTTGTTGTTCAATTATACTTGATGTTCCATCAAGTAAAACATCATTGGATGGCCAAAACACTACCTCACGACGGCTTGTTACTCGAGCTTCAATTGGATCTATAATAATAGATGTCAATATGTTATTTTGTTTTTAAATATTTTTGGTTTTTAAATCATTTTCTTACCACCAGCAGCAATGAGTTGGACAGTTTTTGTTTGTTGATTATCGCTATTATCCATCACATCTAGTTGAAACGAATAAGTACCAGCACGAATATTTGAGATTAATAAATCAGATGTATTCATATTCTATAAATAGATAATTTATTTATAATTACAATATTCTATTTTACTTTTGAAATATAATTTTACCTCAATAAGCGGCATGACAGGGCCATCGTTTTTGTATGTCCATCGATATGTAACGTGCCGACTCGAAGGTTCAACAGAAGCTTCTAATTTAATTATTGTTTGTGGTAACCGAACCGATACTGGAGAAATTACTTTGACCACAAGAGGCGGTACTGACGTTGCCTCTAAAAAAATACCAAGAATAAATCGATGATGAGTTTTGAAATGAACTTATCATTTGAATAGAATCATGAAGACTATATTACAAATCAAGAATACAACAAAGCTAAAAATCAGACAGTACGACGGTGCTAGTTTAGTATTTCATATCAAGGTTTTCAAAACTCTGTTCAATGTTCATCCTCATATTGATATTCGAACTACTAAATTCATACATACTTTGATAACTGAAAATCAACGTAGTAGCGGAGTATGATAATACTGTTTTTCTTATTACTATTCGTCACTAAATTAGTATCTATTGTTAGAATCAAACGATTATAACTAATTAAAAACCCAAGATCACAAAGAAATTCTTTGGAATCTTCTAAAATCTATTATTTCAATACTATATGAAAATCTTGATCCGATTAAATAAAAGGATTTCTATCGTAAATGACAATATGATCGATTAGTAAACGTAGTTTATCAAAATCAAATAGAAACCCTGTTACAGTTATTATATTATCTACAGAATCAATATCAAATATGAATAGCATAAAGTCGAACTCACTTTGAGTGCTGTGTTGTTAGATCATTTTTGCCTATCAATAGAGCATTACAATTTATATTTGTCATTTTTATCAAAAAATAAATCAAATATTAAACTTATTCATTCAGAATTCAATACTATTATAGATTTATATGCATGACAATTTTACAATTACATTTCATAAATAATTCTGAAACAAAAAATTGTGTTAGTCGATTTAAAAAAACGAAATATATCATCTCTAAAAACCACACTTTCAAAAAAATATATAATTATGAACCTTAAGAGTGCTTGTACCTTTTGTCTGAAAAACAAAAAGATCAACTACCACGAGGGTGCGCTACAACACGCTGAATTAGGTTCACTTTCTTCTCAATATAATTTTTAAATTTATCACAAATCAAGAAATAATGCTGAACAATGGTCGTACTATTATTTTTAAATTTCATTCTTAAAAATAATTCCTGAACAAGAGACGACTAAATAGATGAAACGGAAATTGTAAGCTTTGTCAGACTGTGACTATGTTAATCAGTGGGTTGATTTCCTTCTTTTGTTTTTGACAGTAGGTGTAAATAAATAGATAAAAGTACAGGCTCATAGAAAATAAAAGGTGGCCTTGCAAACTATCGAAAAAGATTTTCTTACTTGAAATAACTTCTATTTTAATAACATCAGATGCTAATGTAGCTCCTTGTTTATTATTTAGTTTCAATTCAAATTCATATATTCCTGCACGTAATTGTTTAACAACGACATGTGATGCTAAATCTGATTGATTAGAAACGTCAACTTTAGCGTCATCAGTTGATGTTTTCAATGACCAAAGTAGATTTAAATTTTGACTATTTAATATTGATAGGTCTACTTCGCTTTTATTTGATTTATGCAGAACACGTCCATTCAAATCAACTTCATCTTTTGGTAATGTTATTATCTGATCGTCACCGGCTTCAACTATAAAATCGCCTAATGATGAACTCGAAATTGATTTCGTAGACGATTCCACATGAACTTCCGTTGATTGCTCTTCTTTATTATCGACGACACATTTTCTACTGGAGTCTAGTCTTGTAAATCCTAATTTACATTGACAATAACCATGCTTAGCACGATCACTTGGCGGTAAACATTCTTCATTTTTCCTACATTGCCCTCTATTACCAGTATCTAAATCATCGTCATTATGATTATTTTCTGAATCCGCTTCATATACGGCACACGGTTTCGTACGTGGTAAATATTGACGGCAAACACCTTTGATAAAAGAAAAATATACCGACGAGAAAGAAGAGAACAAATGTTACCATACCTTTAATACGACGAAACTCGCCATCACCGTCACAGAGACATACATTACGTTTTAATTCAGCATTAATTGATACTTGTTCACATTTTTCATTCATAGGACATAATTTCGTTTCATTACATTCATCAAATCCTGTATCATCATAATCAGCAGCTGCTGCAGTTAAACCTAAACTTTTAATATTTTGTTTCTATTTCAAAATCATATGAACATCTAACTTACGAACAGAACGAATTCTTAAATAAAACACATCATCACTAAGATGAGTGTCAGCCATCTCTATTGGTTGACACATTTCATCCGATGAACATTCAATATGAAGGCATGTCGATGATACCCAATAGGCAACATTACAACGGCTAAATTGACAACATTGAGCAACACATTCATCCCATTCATTGACATGAATTCTAGAAGATAATCATTAGTAAATCAAACGAAAAAAATTTGTTTCTCATTTTACTTGGAAAATTTTCCAGCATTTTGACCAGCAGCGGGTTTAACATTTGTATGAATCAGATCTTTTAAATCAACATTAAATTTCCAATCGTTTGACCATATTGAGCAAACATCAACTAGAAAGGATGGGAATTTTTATTTGAAAATAATTTTCTTGAGTGACGTCATCATTACTATCATTGGGTTTTGAATGACCAAACGTTTGAAAAGAAAAACATAGAAGCACCAATAAAGTTAGCTTTAGCACCAACATTGCATCTATAAAAGAAAGTTATGATATGAAATGTCCTATACGAATTTTTCTGTTCTGCGCATGTAAACATTGATTTATTCATGCGAACCATAAGAAAATATTACTCGGCATATGATTGATAAATTATGCGTTAATGTAAAAGGAACCAGTCAACGAGGAGCGAACGAACGAAAAAAACTTTTTGTAGACAGTGGATGAGAGGGAAAAAAGAGTGGTGGACTCATTTTTTCGTCTCTTGATATTTAGATAAAGATCGTTTTATTATTTGATGTTGATTTTTGTCAGATTAAATTTTCTGACTAAACCTCTTCTTTTGTTAGATTGTGTCAAGTAGGCTTAGTTTGAGTTCATTAGTCCATATTATACCGATTTTTTTGTATAGTATTGCAGCTAGACTTCTCAACAGTTGTCGTTAGCTACCTCACATAGTGAAAACCATACCAAGTATAGTTTGTCTGTGCATCATTTGATTTAGCTATGTAAGTATTTCGATAACCAGAGTAGTCAATAATATTAAGCCTCTTGATCTTAAAATCCTGTTAAAATTTTACAAGCGCTTCATCATTTTGTAATTGATTAACATCTAAGAAAGAAATACAAAATACAACTTTTTTCTGTTTGATCATACGGTTATAGCAAGTCTTCGCTGCACACATACATTCGAATGCAATTCATTTCTATGGTTTCTGAATACTTTTTCAAAGACATTTTTGAACTGTTACTCTATTTGATGGTGTCAATTTTTCTTAGACATAGAGAACACATGATGTTTCTCAATATAAATATGAATTTTGAAATCGATGTTAAATATTCTTTAAACATTTCTTTAATTACCAGATATTTGTTCATTGGCATTTGACACTATCGAATCAAGGAGTATTTTATCTCGTTACGAATAGTTAGTTTTTACTTTCGTTTGTGTTTCTTGATAAATTGAATAAATCTCGACATTTCAGTCAAATTTTTATTTATGTTAAGATGACTGAGTCTTTTTTTTACAGCTATTCCCTTCGGTGACTGACAACTAGTCGTATTTTGTCAGACGTTTTTAATTAAAATTTGATTAATTAAGGATGTTTTTCCTTTCCTAGGCACGGAGCTTTAGAACATTTTCCATTCATGAGTACATTTTATCAAGGCCGCATTAACTTCCATACGTTGTTGTACACACTGTAGAATCCCATGGTTGCTCCAGGGTCTATTCGGATCTATTCACAGAAAATTACAAAAAGAGAATGATTTTGATGTTCGATTTAAGACTTTCATGTATTTGCAATAGATCTATAACTGTTTTCTCTTTTATGCTGGTAGCGAGTGCCATGTTATTTAACATAACAGAAGCAAGAGGTTGTAGAATATTAAAGAAAATTTCTTTCGGACTGTTTTCAAAGCAATGCTAAAGTATAACTAAGAAAAAACTTCTAAGATTCAGTTATCCTAGTGTATACCTGAAGATATGTGTTCTTCTACGAATCTATACAAATATCAGCAAAGCATATGGTGATTACTTTCTTTTGAACATGTTAGTAAAACAGACTGTTCGAAATAAAACATAACTTGGCTAATGTTTGATTATTCATTACGGCACTCAATATTGCCTCGTTCGCCGAAAGAATTCGAAGTCAGTAGAAAATGTTCGTGCTTTGAGTTCATACTATATTTTTAAAACTTTCTCTACCCATAACTTGAAAATTAGGAGTGAATCTTTGAAAGAGACTAGAAAAGTAAAACCTTAAAAAAACAAAAATATTCACAAAACCAATTAATATTTTCTCTGGTACATTGTAAAGGTATAATATTTAGTTCAGCATTTTGTCTGTTACTTGACTGCATCACTTTTACTTGTATCTTATTTCTCTATCTGACAGAACATGATTTTGAATCGTTTTATTTATAGGATTTCTTAGTAGATGCGAGAAGGTTATCATTGTAAAGATTTCGAAAACAAATTAATTCGTTTTACAGTATGTAATTTATACTTTATAGAAAACAAACAGGAGACAAAATCAAAACAATATATTAGCAGCAAGAAAATGAAAAAATTCTGTTGTTATTATCACAAAAACGAAAAGATTTGAAAAACATCATCGGATATTTGACTATTTTTCTTGAGTTACCATAAGTCTTAAAAATCAAGCGAAATAGTGTGAGTTGAAAATTTATGCAATGAATTAAATAGAAATGTTCAGATCTACTTCGTAGTTGTATCGATGTTGTAGAGGATTTTGTTTTAGTATTTTCTATAGATTTTCATGTGTTGTGAACGACATATTAGCACGGGCAATACTGTTCGATGCAAAACAACGGATGATGAGGCCAAGCACATATGCATATGAGATCACTACTATCAATTTTTGTGCTGACTATAATTTATTTCTTGTGAAGAAAAAATAGAAAAGATATACAAGGTTGCTCAGTTCCAAATATCAAGCTACTCGATGTCTTCACACATTGAATTATCTAAATAACATACGGTGCAAAAGTCTTTGCAATAATGTCAAACGCTGTTAGACCATGTTGAAGACTTCTAATTCAAGTGAG
>OENM01000163.1:85414-126185 GCA_900239745.1 Rotaria magnacalcarata | reverse complement strand
TGAAACACAAATTCAAATTGATTTATATCATTTAATTAATCGTATATTGAAACACTTTACTGCATTTACTACGAATTCAATAAATCTCTTGAAAACTCTCATACAATTTTTTGTATCTCAACAATCGTTTGATGAAAAACATTTGTCGAAATTATTTGCAAAATTTCTTAAACATAAAAGTTTTCTTGAACAACTTTCCTCATTGAATCGTTCGATTCTGGTCGATATAATTACATTGTTTGTTTCACACTATGATTCAGTTCAATCAAAAATCACAATTGATTGTGCAAAACATTTTCCTATGTTACTATCAATTTACAATCCAACATTATCGAAAAATGATCAACATACATTAGCTTGTATGTATACATATGAAAAACATGGTTATTCAATGAAATCAGCTTTTGTTTGGGGAGAAGCTGCATTAAAACTATATAGTACAACAACAGATGTAAAAAGTGTTTTATCACAAGCATCAAAATTAGATCAGGTCATGAATTTATTAGATGATAAAATGATGATGAAATCAATTTTATCGTATCCAGTAACAAGGAGATTACGAGTTAGTAAAGATTCTTGTGCTTTTATTAAAATCAAATTATCTTCTTTTAGACGATTGAACCAAACGTTTATCAAGACGGAGATCAAATTTATGATCCAGTTTATTTAATCCCTGTTTTTTATCATTCACTAGGCCCAGGTAAATGATCTTGAAGTTTCATTTATTTTTTCGATCGATTAAAATCGTAAAGATTGAACATATAGATCTCAACCATTATTTATCACTATGTAGCAGCAGATATTTCATGCGAAAAAAACTACTGAATTTGTTATTCCAGTTAAATTTTAATCTTTTTCATGAAACCGATAAATTCGATCTATGAATTATTAGCTAGTAATAGTTTTTAGTTGCTTATGAATTTAATTAATCACTATAGACAAGTCAATCTTTCAGGAGTAACTGTCATAAATACGATTCCGATATCAACATAAGACTTCAAAAATTGACTGTTTCAATAGAAAAAGACAAGAATAAAATACTTGACGTATTCTAAAAGAGGTTTTTAATTATTTATTTTGAACTTTAGAATGTGTTGTTAAATGTCAACAGTTTGTTGAAAAGCATTGTCTTGCCTATTGTCTGATGGCATTAAGTTCACGATGTGGTTTATTACGAGCTGTTGTTTACAATTGTCTTGCACGTTTTGAACAACATTTAGTATCACAAAGATTTTATTGTAAAGAACAATTATTAACAATGTTTACATTATTAAAACAAAGTATTAAAAAATCAAATTTAAAATTAGCACCTATTGTTGCGTTATTTCTGTCAAAATTAGTAGATTTATTTACTCATCCAGGTAATATTTATGGTTTTGATAGAATTTTGAAAAAGAATTTATTAAATATTTAGAATCAAAAATATATCGAACAATAACAAGATTCCTTCTTAAACAACCCTATATTGATCTTGTTCATATTCCACTATTTGGCGAACTTTTTCATAGTTCAACAGTTGAAGTTCGTTTGCATTTCAGTTCTTCGCCTTTTCTTTTTTAATCTGTACCTAATGTTTTGATAGTATAAATATGAACGCGGATGGATATTAAATCTGTTAAAACATGGTATAAAAGATACAATTGATTATACGTTATGTACGAAAGCATATGTATTTAAAACATTAATGGCATTTTATGATTGTTCATTATGTGATGATTCAATAAAAGTTTGTTTTCTTGAATTATTTCTTGAGTTAATTTTTTATCGATCAATTATTTAGCTTGAAATTCTCAATGTCTTTTATTCAACAAGTAAAATTCAAGAAATGCTAATGTCACTCTTATTTGATTATGGATTCCTTCTCTGGTTACAAGTTATTGTTAAAAATTGGTAACAGAAAAATTAAAATTTATGCATCAATATTTGAAAAATTATGATTTATTTTATTAGTTCTAGTGAAAGTTTAATGTTACTATCGGGAATCATTCAAAATATTGGTTTACGCTTGACATCCATTGATAATCAAGTACAACTATTAGAATTTGATTGTCTTCTGTGGTTATTCATACGTCGATTAAAAAATGAAACGTATGTTTTACCTTTCTTTTTTTCGTTTTACATCGAGTTAATTCATTTCATAATTTAGAACAATTGCATCATCAATTGCCGATAATGTGTTATCTACTTTAATGAAATATCAAGAAAATTTGAAACCAAACCAAAGTTCTCTTGATATCAAACAGATAAAACATATTGTTGATTGTTCAACAATAGCGAAAAATATTTCATTGTTATCTTGTTTTTGTTAACGAAAAATAAAAAGAATAAAATTGTTATCAGCATCGTACTGAAAAATAAGCATTTTATTTATGATCTAAATTAATGAAAAGTTCAGATTTAAGAAGCAGTGTGACACTTAGTTTATGACACAAAACGAACAGGCGTATTTCTATGTATTTTCGAAATACAAAAATTCGCTTTTGTCCTCATCTTTTTAAATTTTTCATTGTTTTGATACCAGCTATCGTAACAAGTATCTTTCCAATCCTCATGCAACAGTTATAGTATAATGACAGAGTTAATTTAATCAATAAAATAATATGATACAAAAATGGTTAATACTTTTAATTATAGAAAGGCATTTAGTTCTGCTTTGTTAAGTCTCACAATTTATGCGTGATTTTCTTCTCCGATCGGTACGTATCACTGTAATGAAATTCCGCTTAACTTTTTAGTTTATTTCATAAAACTGTTTTTTTTTTGTATAGTGAGACTTGAGATTATGAGCGTATTGATTGCATATTTTTCAATAAGAGATAAAGCATCTTACGATGCGATCTTTATAGAGTTCTGCTAGATCTGACAGTATGAGTCATTAAATAACCAATAGTCCGTAAGATCTCGAAAGTTCATGTACGATCTACTAAAGATTGTTGGATTTGAGAGAATCTCAAAATAATTTTGAAAATTATGTAAGCCAATCGCAGTTGTTAGTTTTGTGTATTTCTACTGTCAATTTAATAATTTTGATAGATGAATCATACTTTTTGTAAAAAGCAACAGTCACGATTACAGATGATAGTTTACATTCTGAACACATCCGTATATTCTTTATCCTATTATTTGCTGAACCAAAAATTGAAATTATTGCTTTTGAAATATAATTGACAATAAAATGATCTTCTTCATACAGTTTCACACTCTCATCTTACTCTAACGGCACTTAAATCCTCCAGATTGATCGATTCATGGAAAAAATGAAATGCAAATACTGTACACGCAGCGATTGTCTTTTTCCGTTTGTATTTAATGAATTCTACGCGAAAATAAATTCAAGCTGTGTTTACTTTGAGTAAGTACGTTTTGCATTGATTCAGTTCTTTTTGCTGGCACTTTTTTGACGCTGTCACTTTTTTTTCCGTTAAATATTTGAATATATTTAGATACTTGTTAACATTCATTGTTTTTTTTACGTTACGCCAACACCAAAAAGAAAACGATTCTGATTGGTTACCATGTCTAATACTCTGCAGATTAATTATAAAGCGCATTGGGAAAAAAAAGAAATTACTTTGCACAGAGTTTGTAACATTATCTTTCTACATGTATTGTCAACATAGATATTGCTTTGTTTTTTAAAAACTAAAGAATAACAAGAAAGAATTATTGGGATTCGACATTATCGGTGGTATTGACAAGTATAATTTCCCATTGGAAGCAATTTCAGTTAGCAATATACATCAAAATGGACTCGCACATAGGGATCAACGATTAGAGTAAGTGAAATTACTTCCTGTCAAAAGTGTTTTACAATGAATTTCATGTACTAGATCAAATGACATAATATTAAAGGCGAATAAAATTAATTTTACAAATATTACGCATAGAAAAGCCCTGAAAATATTGAAAAACTCTGGACAGAGTGTTCGATTGGTGAGTAGCACAAGATGAATGTTTCAGATCTTAAATTGAAGTTACTCTATGCTATCATTATATCCAGTTGATATGTCGTCTTATACCACCGATTATCGAAAACATCACACTAGTTCATAGTGGAAAACTTGGCATTACTATTGTAGGTGGAATTGGAAATGAACACTTTCCAACGTAAATACTGCTCGCAACTTTATTTCTTCTCAGTTAATATCTGTTTCCGTTTTAATATCGAAGTGATCACGGTATATTTATAGTGGATAAAGCTCAATTGCAAACGAATCAACCATTGCATTTAGGTGATCGACTATTGAGCATTTCATCAGGGGTAACATAAAGATATTTCTTTTGCTGTACATGTTTCTCTCTCTGTTATATATTTTTACTAGGATAATATCAATGACCTACGATTCGTGACGCACGCAGACGCAAAGCGAATAATAGAATCAGCATGTAGACACAGTAATATTGTTACATTACGTGTTGGGCGTGCAAGATCTGTGGAGTAAGTTCCAATAGATTGATTTCAATTGAAAGACCATGATATCGCAGGGTGTTCACCTTACTTTTCTTTCTGACGAAGTTGAGATAACTGTTTTTACTGAAAATGATGTTGGTGATCGTCGTTCGTATGTAGCTAGAAGCATACTGAGAGAAATCATTACGAATATGTACGTATGTACTGAGACTGAAATGACTGGACAGATACTTTCGATTTGCTGTTGTTCTTGGTACATCACTCATGACGTATAATGGTGGCAAACTAATAGAACCAGCTTGTGTATAATCATATAAACTTCGCATAAGTATTCAAAACCTGCTGCAATCCTCACTCGTAGTATAACGAATACAGTTACTCTTTTTTATGCATATCTAAAGGCAACACGAGAAAGTCTGATTCTACGAATATGCTATGTTTCTTGTTTATTGCATAGAAAAATCATTATTTGATGATTTATTTTTAGAACTTCAATAACCCCGCCAGAAGCACAAGTGAGATATCTTCCTGTAGATTCTTTCGTGTTTTACTAAAAATATCACTAATCAACATTATTTTTCTTTTTCAGTTTTATTTTAGCTATATGTTTAATTATGTCCATCTTATATTTGAATCAGTTTGTATATCTACTTTTAGCCAAACTCTTCTCTTCGAACTGCTAATGTGGATAGATTAGCTACACATCAATCGGAGCAGGACAATGAAGTGATGTGTAAGCTATGAATTATATTTATTTTCTATTTTCTCTAATTTCACTGGTTAAGCATTAAGAATACGCTAAATTTACGTCGTGTTAATTTTTTAATTTATTTAATTTGCAGTTCGCGCTGTTGAGGAAAGCAAAAGATTACAAGTGATTGAAAATAGTAAACATCAAGGTCAACAAGGAACAGAAACAGTATTCAATGGAAATAGAAGAGTAAGAGTAAGTCTTTAGAAATGCAACAGATGGAAAACGACGATACGTGCATTTATTATATCTAGTTTCAACTTGATTGAATTGTCATATCAATCATGCTGATACAACTTGAAAATTTTCCGTCAAGAAGAACACAATGACCAAGATTTCAGCAATTAACTGAATATAAATCCTATACTCACCTTTCCTTTTATATGATTTTAAAACATTAATAAACACGAGTGGTTCACATGTACTGATTCTTCCTATACTATGCACATTCATAATGATTTTCTAGGGTGATTGTGAATAGATGGAAATGTAGAATCATTTGATTGCTTTTATGATTATTGAATTCTTTTTTTCTAAGTGTTCCAATCCATGTAGATCAACCCGAAATAATATGAATCAGAAAAATTGGCAGTCAAAGTCGTTAACTACGTTTTTTAGAGACGCTAGCCTGTTCATTTTATGAAGTAGGGACCGCCATAAAGAAATTACACGTAAGATTTTGTATGACAATATAATATCTTACAAAAACCATAATATCAGAAATCATATAATAAAGGATATGGTGACCTTCCTAACTGAACAGTCTTCGTCATTTAAATCTTGACATAATTTACGTAGTGTTATCTTACCAAAAAGCGTAGAATTACAAGAATATTACAAAAAAAATCAGTAATATATTTTTGTGAGGCAAACACTTATGTTTTTCTCTTATCTGAAAATGTCTTGCAAAAGCAAAAATAATTATAATCTTATATGATCTCAATATTCGACTATGCAATCGACAGATATAAATTGTTTCTGTTATAACCAGTGCCGTACAATTATTGATCGATTTTAGAGTCAAATATTATATTACTCCATCATAACCTTTCAAATTTTGCCATAATTTCGTATATCTGACAGTGTTCTACTGTCAGCTTGCATCTGCTAGTTCTATTAGGAAAACCATTATACTTTCTATTGTCTACGCATTTTCGTTTATAAAAATAGCAAAGCCTAACTTAACAAATTAAATATCTATTCCGTTGATTTCAATCGATAGTGAACAGAAATTAGGAGAAAAATAATTTTGCTTACGTTTTACTTGTATTAGATCTACCGTTAGTATAATCTAAAAGTAACAGAAAATAAAAGAACCACTTCTTCTATTTAATTGAATTGATCAAATTATCACCATGCTGCCTTTTAACGGATAAAATCGTATAGTCAGAAGATACATTGGTTTTCCAAGTTACGGTGTTTCAATTAGAATGTATTTAATATTCTGGTATGTAATGTGATAAGTATTTATATAGTACAATTAACAGCTGGTTAAACAGAAGTTTCACTGACACTGGAATACTTGTTCCAGACTTGGATAAATTTTGCTATAAATATTGTTTTATCGAATATTATTATTCGAATATTGAATGGTTATATTAAATTTCAGAGAATAGTTCTTCATGCAGCTTAACAAAATCTTACTTAACTTAATTGTAAACGATTGCATTCATACTACTTTGTTGCACGAAAAATATCTGCAGTATCCAAAAGAATACGCAAGCATGCACATCGAACCATGCTTTTTCGAGAGAAACAAGCAAATGTCATCATCGTCTAATACTATTTATCTGATAGTTCAAAGTAATTCTCCATCTACGCGTTATGTATATAATCATATTTCTTTTAGATCAATACGTATTCAGTTGTTAATAATATTACTTTTTCTACTCGTTAGATCGACAGTTTCTTTGTTTCTATATCCGAAGATCAACATTGAGCGAACACTTTGCTCGAATACCAATTATTTTTTATAGAACGTGTTATTCATAATGCACTATTGATTGTATTTTATAGTCGTTTCAAATTTATCGTAGAAGTTGAATATTTTATCAAATCTTTTCTATTTTAGACTTGAATACTATTTTTGATAGGATCTTTTAGCGTACTTCAGGGTGTAATATTAGTCAAGTTTTCTGTGAAGCTCATTGGCAAATGTAACTGAGTGAAACTGGTGTACCTAGTTTATGTTCAAGGATTAAATGAAACAATAGTATAAAAAAAACGATTGCAACTTCATCAATGTTGCGACTCACTCTCCTTAATTGAATATATTCCCAGACTTTCTTTTTCTATTATTGTTTTCATCAAACATTTTGTTTTGCATTACAGAATTGATATTACAATGAGACAAACAATCATCTGCCAAACACTATTATAATTGAATATCAAATTTTCATTTACTAATTGTAAAAATAAGAATGCAGATACAATTTTCAATAACTTTTGATGGCTAGTTTATTCACCTCATTTTTCATTAGAATATTTATTTGTTGAAAAGTATTGTTAATTACTTCCAAATTCATCCTTTACTTTCATAGTGATTAAATTTTAGTAAGTAGAAAAGAAAAATATGATCGGCGTTTAATTAAAATTTTGTGGTATGATGAAATTCTTATGTCTCGGTTTATTTTCGCATTTTATACATCAAAATTTTGCTTGATACTTATTAGATTCAAGTTGTCGTTTAAGTTTATCATTTATGAACTAAAGTAGGCATCGTTACAGTTGCTACCTTTTCTAATCATCGATAGCAATCGAAATGATTAAAGTTTTCAATGTATACATAATTGAATCGATCATCCATGAAAACAAAACACCATAAAATCGTCACTTTCATTAACTGACTTTTCGGTACACAGAATAATTATAGATGTAACCCGCATGTTTTCTACATAGAATCAATAAAATATAGAAGAACGTCAATCATTCGATTCTATTTCAACTTCAAAACAACAACATCGAACATACTATCATGCCTCATATATCGTTTCAGTATAAGACGTTAATTTGCTGATATTAACGGTTAACGGTTTTAGTTAACGTTAATTTTAAATTAACGTAAACGTACCACCCCTACATACAAGAATAAACAGAATATCAGAAGTTAAATGTTTTTCAAGTAAATACTGCATCAGAGATAAATTCAAACATAGTTCATAGAGAAAAATGAAAAAAACTATGATTTATAATATTTTTTCTAGCAACTAAATGTCTTTCGAATATATATATATATATATATATATGTATACAATATCAAGCTCGTATATTTCTTAAATCAATGATAAACTATCAAAAATATTCTACTTTCATTTAGGATACATAGCTTCATGCGAATAATCACTTGCTAAAATCAAGTAAATAGAATGCATAATATTTATTAAAAACAAAGAGAGCTTGAAAGCTAGTTTAAAAAAATAGTTTCATGATAATACAAACGCATTGCAAATCGTTTTTCATATTTGTTTCGATAACGTGATTTTTCGAATGAAGTAAAAATTGAAAAGAAATTATTAATTCCTATATAAAATATAAAAATATTCAAATATATTTATAAGCGAATGGTATCCGTATTAATTGCTGGCCTATTCATTTTTTCATTAATAAACATTATTTAGTGCTAATTTTGTGTTTGTTGATTATTATCAACTGTATCAGAACCAACTTGAGAACTGCTTAGGGCAATCCAAAAGTAGTGAGGGAGGTACCTTATTTCCTCAAGTAGAGATCTAGAAAAGTTTATTTTTCGCCAATATATAGAGCGTGTCTTGGCCTATTTTTCTATGCTATTTGATCACTATTCAACTAATATCATAACAGTAAGATTTCGATAAAATCTGTTTCTTTCGCATATGTGCTGGTAGCATGAATATGAATGCTCGCGAGTATTTTTTGAATAACGTTTAATAGCAACAAGATACAGAACTGCAGTTTTCACCATTGGAAGGAGAAGATGAAGACGCATCGCATCATATATTACTGATTTATCTGATAGGATTTTTGAAGTGTTTTTATTCAATTGTCTAATCTTCGTAAAAATGTTTTTTTTTATCAAAAAAAAACAAAAACAAAAAAGTTGATAGAAAATCGTAGTAGAGGTTCGTCTAGAATACGTATTATCCCCCAAATAATTAAATTTAACACCTTAGTCTTTCGAAGTTTGTAGATCTTCGATTAGTGGTTTGAATGTGAACCTGATTATTGAAAATTCACTGTAAACAACTCACGAGATAGGTTTGTCCTTTAAAAGGTCAACTACAAACCTTACAAAAAATACTCACGAGCATTCATGCTACCAGCACACATGCGAAAGAAACAGACCTTATCGAAATCTTACTGTTATGATATTAGTTGAATAGTGATCAAATAGCATAGAAAAATAGGGTGAGACGCTCTATATATTGGCAAAAAATAAACTTCTCGATTTCTACTTGAGGAAATAAGGTACCTTCCTCACTACTTTTGGATTGCCCTAAGTACTTTTTGGACAATTAGACTTTTATAGTGTGAAAATTATATCATAATGTTCTTTTGAACTTTAATTTTCTTTATCTAATTTAGAAAAGAATTTATCATTCGTGTAATAATCTAACTAAGATTGGCTTTAAGGTTTTTAGTACGACTAATCATTCTGAGTCTGAATATAACATTTGATCAATATACTTTTAATTGATGCAACTAGAATGAGAATAGAAAGTCATTGAATGAAACATTGAACTGTTTGAATACTCTTATTTGAAAGACATCATTAGTGATATGTTTTGCTTTTGGCGATATTCAAATATGATTGACAAAACAAGTTATTATTTTGCTGTCGTAGCAGCGATACAGTCATAAAACTAAAGAAACCCAAAACGAATTGTTAATGTCATACAGTACTGTTCTGCACTTAATCAGGTACTGCCGGTTACGCAACGAGCAATTGAAAACAACATATCTCTTATTTATTTTCATTTTCATATACGTACGAAAGATATGTTGACAGAAATCGTACTCCTTTCTGGTGTTGGTAAAAACCAGTGTCTTAAAATTATGAAATTTTTATCACAAATATTTGGCGACACAAAAACAGAAGAACTGTTAGATACTAAATCTCGTTATAGCTGTGGTTGATTTCTTAAAATTTGTTTCAAGGTCTTTTGTTCGAATATTGATAAATGAAGTCTAATTAAGTAAGTGCTGACTGGAACTGATTATAGTTCATACCTCGAAGTAAGAAAGAAAATGTCTCCTATACTCCTCGTTTTTTAATCATTGAAATGACTTTTCATCAGGATGGAATACACAGTCGTCAAAAATAAGATTGATTAATTATTTGATTGTAGTGTTAAAAAAACCTTGATTTAACAGAAAACAATGAAAGAAAACTTATATTTTATAGTGTTTTCCCAAAAACATACCATTTAATAAATAAATCAATTGAAAATTTACTAAATAGTTCAACAAAAAAAGAGATCGACTTAGGCAAAAATGGTTCGTATCTATAATCGAGCATCATTGAATATCAAAATTACTTCTTTTTCTCTGCCGTTTACTTCCCAGGATGTTTTGACTCCTGTCGATCGCATAAAAGAAAAAGTTAAAATATACTAATATTCTTATGTTGATAGCCAGCGTAAGCAGATGATCAATAAACAACCCTTGGGACTAAATGGTGAACATTATTCCGGAAAGAAAAATCATTAATAACGTTTATTTGGCGCTGCATAGTAGCTAGAGATGCGCAATACAAGTCTCGCACATCGCTACTTGTTGTACGTGTGTTACTTTATTTCAATTGATATGATTTAGCTTTTATGTGTAATATTATAAGTTTTTTACAACTAGTCTTATGTATCAACTAAATACAGGATTGGCATTAGCAACAGTACACATGCTCTTTTTTTTTGTTTCATTTATATCTTACCGTTGAAAAGCATATTTTCGCTAATAATATTCATTATCGAATTGAGTGAACTATTTTGACTCTACTTTGAATGGTAGAATCATAAAACAAATTGTTGTTATATATGGTTTTTCAATTATCAAAAATAAGTCCACTTGATAATTACAAAGATGAATAACTCTAATGTTGAATCAAAAGCCCATTTTGTCGAATACTTTTAATTGATATAAATATACTGAGAGAATAGATTTATTGCATAAAATATTTACCAGTTCAAATATCAAACATTATCTGGAAAGTTTTTAAAAACTTCTATCAATGCTACTCGAAAGACACCGTCAATAGATTGTCTGTCTTTTGTTTTGTTAGTAATATCCGAATATGATAGCGAAGTCAATTGTTCTTTTACTTTGATATTGATATTGTCGTATGCTGTGTTGTCATGTATTCATTTGTAGGTAATACTGATACTATAATAAGTGATCGTATATATGCGTACAAAAAGACTACCTGTGTTGTTGAAAATACGTTTCAATTTTACTCTGATTAGTTGTTTAATCGATATATTCACAGCAAGATTTCTTATCTTTGTTGTTGTAGGCAATGATTTCATCAAAAAAATTCTGTTATTTTATCTTGAAGGGTTATCCTGACATTCCACAATTAATTCTTAATGATAAATATGATATATCGTTCTGAAAAAACAAAATTATTCGCACAAACCTACAGACTCTAAATTGTGAAACTCAAAGCATTTGTTTATTTTTCTTATGTCGATAAAAGTTGTGCTTCAAAATTGTTGGATTTTTTCATTCTCCGCAGTACTTTTTTCGATTGCTCAACAACGATAATAAAAAACTGAGATATCTTTTATTTTTGCTTGATCAGGGAGCCATTTCTCCTGCAGGCTTTCAACTCTGAAAGGTGAATTTCATACGAATTAGAATCAGAAACTGTTTGTTTAAAATTACAATCACTCTTGTTCTTTCGAAACTATTTGTGAATTAAAGAGATATGTATCTATAAACATGAACTTTTAACATCTGTTGAGTGGAATTATGAATAGCTTTTACTTCTACACTTATGTTTATGATCTCTTCTGAAATAATAGTATTTGTAATAAATAAGTCGCTATTGGATAAAAACAGAGAAGTGTTCTTATTTAAATCATACTATTCTGTCTTTCGTATAAATAAACTTGTAACGATGACAAGATTATTGTTGAATTTTATCATTTCGTAAGTGAAAAAATAATGAGAAATAGTATAGTCATCAACATGTCGATACTAGTTGTAGGTTCGTGATACTTTATGAGTTGCTGATTGTAACATTTTAAAATGCCATGACTATTTTTTGTAGAATTATCGATATAACATTATAGTTTATTGCATGATAAATTGTCACACACTCATAAATGTTAAACTTATTTGCAAGAAAACATTTTTCTCATAATCTTCTAAAGCTTAGCACAGCAATATTTTACGATTTGAGAAAATTTCATTAGTCTAATTTATATTATTGTCAATTAAACATTGAAGCTTTTAATAAAATTAGTGATGGTATTAGGAAATACTTTTATATTAAAAATAGCATTTACAATAAAATAAAACAAAATAGGTATCTCAATTAAATAGTTATGTTGTTAGTCTGCTTTATTCATGGATATTATTATTGAGAGTTTTGAAAAAGAAAATATGAATGATATTACTCAATGTTCAACGAAACTGAATAGGCAAAACTGCTTAAAGAAAAATATTTTGATTTCGTCTTGCTATAAAGAATGTGAGTCGATTCCTATTCGAGTATGCTTGCCAAACGAACAATTGATGCAAGCCTGAATTCGTGCAATACTGTTGAATATCTTATTACAAGTAGTTCTTTTCATGAATATACATATTCAAGTATCGTTCATGATGAAATAAAAATTTTGTTTAAGATTTAACCCTGAAATAACTGTTCAATATTTCTTTTACATATATAATATATTAAATTACTGTATCTCTAATCTTTTGTTATTCAATCAATTGTATACAAAATCCGTTGGCTTAAAATATCTATTACATGAAAATATTCTCCTATAAATTTCGTTCAATTTTTCTTTCACACTCGTTTGAATATGTTTCATTCAATCATTCTACTTCTTGTCAATTTAATCATTATTAGACAAATTTCAAGTGAAAATCTAGGTGGAATATATGTTATTGATGCATGTGAATGCAATTCTCCAACGGAAAATTGTGACTTAAATGGACCATTTATATTCGATCAACAGCGTTCAACTCTTGCTATTCGGTATGGTACAGTACAAGTTGGCGTTGGTGCATTAGAAAATAATCATCTTGATTTATATTTAAATCATAATCGATGCAAAGGTTTATGGAATGGAAAAAGTCGAGTTGCAGACTTAACATGTCAACGGAAAGGAGGTGTTATCTGTTCAACTAAATTTCGTTGTGCATCAGGTGCATGTCGTGAAGCAAAAGCATTGACAGCTACATCATCAGCAGTAAAAACAACTATATCTGCATTATCAATTATTAATAGTTTATTTATTTTATTATATTAGACAAAACGAAGAAAGCAGTAAAAAAAAGTTCCAGATAATATAAACGTTTCTTTTCTTTTCTTTTTCTGTGTTGAAACTTCAATTAAGATCAACTCACTAAAGGAACAGATTGACTTTTTCGAACAAAAAACAGACTAATATTTTATTCGAACTATTAGTAAACGACGTCAAAATTGTATTTGATAATTATTTCTATGATGAAATTTAAAATAAAATTGCAATTAAAAAAGAACGCTTTAAATATATTGCAGAAAACAAAAAATAAATAAAATTGTCGAAATAGTTCTTATTATATATGTACCACACAGTATAAATATCGATTAATGAAAATTAACAACAAGTGTCTATCATGTCATAAGTACTGTTCGGAAGATAATAAAACAGTCTATTGGAAATAGTCATATACAAGAAAACAACTGTTTTGTTCGGTAAGAAGAAAAAATAATTATTGAAAGACGAAAGAAAAGTAGAAATATTATCGTTCTATTATTTAATCAAAATCTACATTACCCTCATCAGGTCGACAATATTTATTACGTTGATTTATATGTTGAGAGTATGAACCTACAGCAAAAACCAAACAAATAAATTGTATAGATTGAAAAAAATTAAGTTAAAAATAATTATTCGCTGCCATTAATAATGACATCGACTCATTTACATGTCATAGTAATCTGATTCAAATACGTTTTTCACATCTGTTCGTATCAGTGGTGTTATTTGACTATCTTCATCCTACTAAACGGAAGTTGTAATGGAGTCACCGGTATTGTATCCCGCTCAAATAAATCTGAATATTATAAACTGTTCTAATCTCGATAATTTAAATATTTACAGTTGATGATGTATCATATAGTTTGATTCGATTTCATGATATTTGTTTTTTCTTTAAAATAAAACTTACCCGAATGACTAAATCGTTTTCCACATTTATCACATGTATAAGGTTTTTCACCTGAATGCAATCGTTCATGTTCTTTCAAATGATGTTTATGTTTAAATCTCTTGAAACATATTGAACATTGATAGGGACGTTTGTCTTCATCTGATTGATGACTACGTCGAGACGATGAATTCCCAGTAGTACCACTAGTAGTATCATTTAATCGATATTTTCTTAAATTCTTCAAAGAATTTCCTATGGTTCGGTAAGCTGAAGGTTGATTTCTTGAATAGAAAAATGACGGCGATGATGACGATGATGGCGACATTGAACATTCATCTTGTTCATCAAATACTTCACTATTATTATCCGAAAAAATACCTAGAAACAACAATCATTTATGGTTTGTTTTTATTTTGATGTTGAATACTAAGTTGTTTTCGTTTTTTCTTCTTTGTTTTAGTTCTAGCAAAAATACATGGAAAATTTCATCAGACATTCAAGATGTTTTGTGTAAGTAATTGGCAAAGAGCAATGTAAAAGTAAGAAAAAAACAACAGAATCGAATTCCAACAGACAAAAAACAAAGATCATTCGAATGAGTTTTAAACGCTTGGTTGAACATATTTTTGTTTTAAGAATAATACATTCAAAAGAAAAAATAATAATACAATGAGAGAAAATGCAGAACCAAACAAAAAACAAAGTTTTCTTAATAATTATTATTATTTATTGTGTCATTCTCTGTAAATGTAGAAATATTATTTGAATCATCATTTTCACCGGTGTTTTCAATAAGCATTTTTTCATTAGGAAGAGATGATGCTGTTGATGTTTCTAATGTGCTGCCTGAAATTGGAAAAAAATCAATCCGTCAATTTATTGGATTTGGTGAGAAAATACCACTGTGTAGAAGAATAAGAACTAGTTTACAAAAGAAAAACCAAGTCACGATACAATATATATATATATACTTTCACTCATTGGCCAGATAGTATCAATATGAAAACAGAGAAAACTAACACCACAACTATACAAAGGCAAACAAAATATAAATATAAAAGCACTAGATATTTCTTCTGAACTAAATCCATATATTTGTTTTTGTGAATCAAGCATTAGAGTAGCTGCTAATCGTTTTCTCGTATTTTAAAAATATATGCTTTTTATACAATTTTACTATAAGAATAACATGTATTCTAAAGCAAACGTCTTAGAGGAAGCTTTTTATTATTTCTTGGCCAGTCAAAGAGCGAGCGTTATTCGGTTTCTTAACATGCAACATCTACCCAACTACAATAGCTAATAAGAAAATATAGATAAAGCATAGACAAAGCGAGCGAATGTGATTTAAATTTACCTTCGTTTCTTAATAAAATTTGAGCAGGTGAAGCTAAGAAAAAATAAAATAATAATTTAATTAAATCTAAAAGATTAATTACCATCACTTTGTTGTGAATCCATTGATTCTTCACTTTGTAAATGTGTATCATTTCCATTAACAATATGTGAAGATGATACTTGTGGTGGTGGCGACGACGATGATGGTTTGTCATTAAGTAGTGGTCGATGTTTAACTTCAGATGTTTTTATTTGTTCAAATTGATATTGTTGTCTTTCTTGTAATAATTGTTGTCGTTGAAGTTCAATCATTTCACGTTCACGATCCATGATAGATTCAAGTTCTTCGAAGTGTTTTAATTTTATTTCAAGCTTTTTTATTTGCATTTCTACTACTTGAGCAACTAATGTTTTTATTTTACGCTCTTCAATTGAAGCTAAATACTAAAATTAAAATTAAAAAATTTGTTAACTATACTTCAGAACTGAATTCAACATTTAGCAGAAGATTTTACAACTGAATTGAATTGTTCTTTACAAGACGATGTTCATTAAAAAGTGAAGAGTTTACTCTGATTTCGATTGATGACTCGAAATAACAACAAACGAAAATTTTCTAGTTTTGGGAAAAGAATGTTGGCATTAATGAATGATATTCGTTCATGTTGGTATTGCTTTCGGAGGTTTTAACTATTGCAATAGCATTTTCATCTATGATAAAATAATTATCGAAAACTCACAATGCAAGAATTTTAGTAGATCTCATAACCGCTAGAATGCTTCTAAAATAATCGTATTTGACAACAGTAACAGTGTCAACTGTTCTTTAATATCTGTGCAAAGGAAGATCCATGTGTTGTAAATTTTAGAATACTTTAGCGATTCTAAAGCATATCTAGGAATCCAATTTCCTGCATGGAAGTCGAGCCAATTTTTCATGCGTTTGGTTTCACATATTTCTACTGAAGAGAATACTTAAACACTAGTCGAGCGTACTACGTAGATATAATTTCACAAAATTCAGAACTCTCTGAATTCGAACAAACATGTCAAAGACAAATGCATTTATGATTACAAGCTAACTTTCTGCGATTGAAATGAGTTTGCTTTTAAAATTACTTTAGCCTTAACAGAAGCAGCTGCTAATGCACTTGCTGCTGCTGCTTGAATATCTCGATCATTGATTTCTGCTGCTAATAATTTTCTTGGATCTTGCTGATCTTGCTGTGTTGTCGGTTTTGGAACAGTAGACGATGATACTAGTGATTCATCATTATTTGTTTGCATTTCTTCATTTTCATTATGTTCAATTGGTCTTGATTGATCTTCATTAGTCTAATAGAAAAACAAAAATTATAATTTAACATAATAAACCAAAAACGAATTTTCAGACATTTTTTTCATCAATAATATCGATTTTTTCTTGTTTTATTTGTGATGATTCTTCATTATTATTACTATTTAATTCAGTTGGCTTCGAAGTTGAATCTTCATCAATTTCTTTATTTCCTTCAGTTGTTACTGTCGGTGGTGCATCGTCATGCATTTTAGAAAATTCCTCTAGAGCAGCTTTAGCTGCAGCACTAGCAACACGTGGATCAACAACGGATGCAAGAAAAGCAACAGTTGACATAACTGGATTACCACTTTGACTAAATGGTATTGTTGGATATGCAAGTGAACCAGTTGCAGAACCATTGCCTTCTAAATATGGATCTTCGATTGGTAATTGAAGAAATTTTAATATACATTCATCTTGTGTACGTGTACCAACATGTTCACAAACTTTATTCCAGTCATCTTTATACATTTCGAGACCTTAACATAAATTTTAAATTATATGATACGTAAAAATAAAAAAAGCAAATTTACCTTCGAGTAATAGAAGAATTTCTTGATCTAACCAATCTTTAGTTTTAGTTTTGGTATTCTATATACAACGATATTTAACAATATTATACAACAAATAGTAATAGTACGGTCAATGATTGCAAAAAAAGAGATTCACACAATTTATTTTTGTCTGAGTTTTGACAATTATGGATCTCTATTAGTTAAACTATTGATGTATTTTATACTGACTCTAATATATCTCAAAAATATTCTGTTGATCTATCAACAAGAATATTCGCTTCAAACAAGTAGATTTTTAGCCATAAACGTGACTTTTTCTTCATTGTAACACATGAATGCATCGAGTTCTTACTTTTCTTTTTACAACAAGCTAATCTAATTCAGAAAATACCGTTTTATAGATTCTACTATAAAGATCGAAGTTCAGTTACTAGTATTAATTAGGACAAAATCAATGAGAAAAACCTTAGAATAAAAGCTTGTGCTTATTTTTCTACCCTATCCTAAAATGAATAGTATTTATATATAAATACGTCTCATGATAAAATGCAACTCAAAGATCTCTCACTGTCTGCTACTACAACAAAGAAAAAATGATTTCTTACCAAATTAAGTTTTTTATTATATTGATCAGTTCTTAAACCCAATGTACTTTCAACATCACGTTCCTCTCGTTTAGCTTCTTGTTTTAAATCTGCAATTTGTTTCGATGCTACATTCTATATAAAAAAAAAGTTTTTTTTTAATATTAAAATTTCTAAAGAAAAATGAAAATATAATTAATGAATTACTTCTCTCTGTATTCCTTTATTCGCTAAACCTGCTGGTGTATCTCCTAATAGAGTAAAATGTGATGTTGAATGTGGTCCCATAGGTGTTGGACGTAGATCAGCATCAACTTGATAGTTAATCAAACCCCATTGTTCAAGAAATGCATGTATACGCATAATAGCACATACATCACCAGCTAAATTTCTTCGACATGCTGTTACTGATAAATATTCATTTGGATTTAAACGGTATGTATCGATCATAAAATTTCTATAAGCCATATAACTGAAAATAAATTATATTTGAAATTTAAAAAAGTTAATTTCAAATAAAAGAAAATCAATCTATTACATTTCAGGTGTTTTTGAACGATTTTTGGAATTAAAAAATTCGATCAATGCTCGTTTTTCAATTGAATTTATGGAATTATAATCAAACCATGCTGAATAACTTGGAATAATGATATGATGTGTTTGTTCACATGCTTCAGGTTCATGAAATTTTTTTATTTGATATGAATCACCTTGAATTTGCTGGTCATCGATATTATCATCACCTTCATCGTTTAAATCAGTCAAGACGGTGCCACGTGGCAATTGGCAATCAGTAATTTTTTGACCAGTTAATGCTACAAAATCAAAAGCATTAAAAATAATTTACATAGATAATAAACGAATAATTACGTGTTCTTGATGATGATTGATCATCAAATATGGATTGGGATAAAGAATTTTCTCCATCTTTTGATAAATCATTATCATCGAGATCATTGCGAACTTTTTTCGATCTAAAAAAATCTTTTTTTTGTATAAACAAGATAAAGTCTGAAGTAAAACCTTACTTTCGTTGTTTCGATATTGTTGATCGTTTTTTTGTACTATTTGATGTTACAGGTGTTGATGGATTACGATCAGGTACAAGCTAAAATGATATAATATAATTTTAATTTTTTTATTCGCTTTTTTTACCATATTTTTTTATAGCTCGACAATTTGTATTACTAGTGGTGCCCCTATCGTCGTGTCTTTTTGATTCTCTTTGTAGATGTGCGTACGTGCGAGGCTGAAGGGAAAGGAGAAAAGAAAAATATTCAGAGCGAGAGCAGCGAATGTGAATTGTTTCATCCGTCCGTTCTCGCGATAGAGAAGAAGCAAAAAACAAGAGAACGACATATTTGGCGATACGTCACCGTTGTTAGTTGTAAGTGAACGGTGTGTTTCGTTCTTTTTTGCCTTTTCTCATATGTCAAATAGAGAAAAGAAAAGAAAAAAGAACGTGGTATAAGGAAAAATTCAAATGTGAGTTGAGCATATTGTCAATGAAATCTCCAAGTACACATGATGTTTTCTTTTTCTCATCCATCGTACAATTATTTGCCTTTCATACGGAACTTATGACTCAAGTACACAACAGATTTTCTTTTAAAAATTCGGTTCCTATCAAATTTTCATAATCGTTTTCATTGATGAAACAACGAAGAAGATCAAATTTGAGTAACTTTAACATACCAAATACTTGATCGTTTTATTCTAATTCTTGCGAATCCACATTCAATACTGTAATCAATAATGACATTATCGCTTTTCTATTCCTATAATTTTTTCATCTTAAGCAGGATAATTTCATCATGCCATGATGAGAATAATTATATGGCTTAAGAAAAAAAACTTTTCTGAGTACTATTTTTTGTTTACAAGAATTTATGAAATTATCTGATGCATATAATTCTAGTAAGAAGAGTCTTGGAACCTGCAATAAGTTGAACGATCGATGTTTTGTTTTATTGGATTATATCGAAATAATTTAATATTTTGATGAAGATTTCCTAATTGTAGTATCAAGATTATTCAATACAAATATTAATTTGACTTAAAACAGGAGAAGAAACACGTTGTTTATGAATAATGTGAATCCAGAGTTTTCTTTTAATCGACCGGATATTAGGAGAATATCATTTTGATTATTCATCAGCATTTAATTAATTGTATGTTTTGAAGCATTCTACTACATTCATTTTTCAGCATAGGATTGGTGCTGTTTGATTGTTGACATTGAAGAATATTAGAATTCTTTTTCTTTTCTGAACATAAGACGCTCGACACAAAAATATTCATTAACTCTGTTGTATCTGTGAACAATCCGCAATGGCTTGTTTGTTTTGGATGGAGAGCCGCAAGGTTCTTCTATAATTATGCACGAGTTCTCACAAATATGTCCTTGTTTATAAAATGTTTTTATTTTCTTTAGAGATGCCGCGTAAGTCTGTCTGCATACGTAGCTATATAAAATTCTTAAGAAAAGAAACGATCAATCTCTGGTTCAGTTTCAATAGAATTGTCAATCGATGAAACGATTTGTAGAGCTTCTTAGTATTACTGAAGATACAAATAATCTGTGGTACATCGAAAATAGAAATAGAGATCTTTCTACACTTTACCTTGAATAGGATTCTTAGGTCATAGCTACGAGAATATTCAAATAAAAGATTATAATACAGAAGTCAAATCAACATGAAATTCTACATGTCATGAGTTAAATATTTTATTTAAAAAAAGTCAATAATCTTATTAGAAATCCTGAATTGAATGAATTAAGAAACAGAATGAACTATACAGGAGTAGATTTTGTTTTAGTTGGATGTAATAAGAGGAAAACGTTGATACCTTGAATCATATTTACTGACGATTATTGTCTTTTTCAACTAGAAATCAAACAGCATGTCCAAACAAAATACACGTTTGGTTGTAAAATACAATAAATATGGCAGGAATTAGTAACTATAACTTACCAAAAGCAGTCCTTTGCAATATCTACTGATAGAGTACAATCTAATTCAACAAAAATGATTAATTAACTCATGCTGGAGTATTCTCTACTTATTGTTTATGTATATTATTTTAGCATTCCAAATGCTATTGGCAAATAAATTTGATTCGTTCTAAATATCCTATAGAAACAATACGATATTTGTTAAATAATATGTAAAAAGAAAGAAGTGAAGAACACGTGTTATAGAATAAGAGTATAGAAAATACAGTTTTGAAAAGAAAAAAGGTTAAACCATCGACAAAGAACTTCAATTAAAAGCAGATAGTTAATGAATTATATATTCACCTCAAACAATTCAATGTAAAGTGAGTATACGTACATAGGAAATTATAATCACTCAGTAGATTTGCTAGAGTAAATATCTGCGTAGAATAGAACAATGAAAATATTTCATCTAATTAACATTAAATTATTTAAAAGGAAGAGACAAATTTTAAACTGCATTTATTTTCACCGACCTCAATCTCACAAACGATAGATTTTAATTCATCTACTCAGTAGCGGCGCTCAAAATGATGACAACCAGCTCGACAATTCTAAATTTTAAATAAAACTAGATCTTTCTACTAGGTCGATGGAAACAGCGGTAGTTGTGAAAAACAGTCGAGAATATATCAGCTCAGTTGAGCGAAAAGCTGTACTTGAGGAATCTAAGCATCATATATACTAAAGTGAATCGCGTGAATAGTCAATAGAAAAATGATTTTTTAGTCGAATCGATTTAATCTTTTTATTTTTGATTAATTCAAGAAGAAACCAGGAAGATTGAATTCTCCAGAACAGAAAACGCTAAGAACAAAACACATTTCGATCTTTTTTTTACTATAAGTTTACTCTAAAATCAACAAAATATGTTGCATTGATATTCTATCTTGATTAGAAAGTAGCATAGTATTAACTCAAAGAAATAGTAGAGATTTTCACCGTAAACTTTGCTATTTCTCTCAGGCCACATGCCAGTTTTTTTATTTATGTTTTTCTTATAGTAGATCTATTAATAAATGATATCTCTTGAGTATAATGTTTTCTTCAAACAGTGTACGAATAAATTTTTCATTAAAATTTTACATAACAACATGTAAAACTTTGGAACATATTGAATAAAAATAGTGAAGATTATGGAGCCAAAAATCGTCGCATGAACAGTCGACATTGTTAGACGAAGTATTTAAATGTAGAATAAAAATACTTAACTATGAACACTCAGATTCAGTACTTACAATTCATCATTTACAATTATTGAAGGACATGAATAATTATATTGATTCTTGCTCGAAAGTGTTTTTAGAAGATTCGAAAAACATTTATAAGAAACGCTGAAAAAGATCATTATCGATAGAAATAAAGTGCACTGGCCTAGTTGATACCAAATAGATACTAAAGCTTGACATAGTTATTGAGTATGGTAAGAAAACAATGCAAATATCTTAATTTTGCAAACAGCATAATAGACTCAAGTCTTGTGTTACTCCGATGTCACTTACAGTTTGATAAACTTCGATCATAAAAAGATAAATACTCAGATACTCACTAAAGTGAGAATTTTAGAATATTTTATTTTAGTAGCTTAAATTTAAGCACTTTGGAAACATCATCGTTTGACCTATTTGTATGTTGGATACCAGACAACAATATATACATATATATTCAGCTTTATGCCAGTTCTAGATCATTGACATTGACACGAAGAAGAATACATGAGATCCTCATACATATATGTTCAAATATAGTTTTATTACTTACATCAACAATCGATTTTTTTCATTGTTAGTTTTGAAAGCAAAACTATAAACAAATGCATACGTGTGGTTACAGCTTTTTGTGTTGACAGAGTCACGGTTAAATCAGATAGAATTCGACAAGGATGGCGATCAATTATGCAAGAATTTGCGCTCAACACATCAACTCACGGTATTCCAGGTATTGCACGTAGTCAAAGTAAAAAAATCGAATGTTTTGGTCATTATCGTTCCTCGTCTTCAGTGGGATTACATGGTACTTTGTCATTCAAACTATTCGCGAATACTTTCAATATTCTACCCACACATCTGTAAATTTAGTAAGCGAATGACCACAAAATTTTCCTGCATTTACAATTTTTAACGTCGCACTGATTCGTTATGATCAATGTATTGAATCTTTTCTAAATTATACAAATACATTAAATATTACTAATACAAACGATACAAGTTCATTTTCATTATTACAAAGTCATTATGTTAAGGAATTTTTTTGAATCAAAATGAATCAATAATTAAGTTCTTTTTTCCTCTAAGTATCATGCTCATTAAGTGTGTCGTCAATGATAGGATTTGTTCAACATCCGATTTCACTTCCTTTCTTTCGTCTTCACACGGCCTCTGTTACACATTCAATACTAAATTGAAGAATATGACGAATGTACGTAAAAGTGGTGAATATGGGGGATCTGGTAAACTCGAACTTAGTTTATATGCACACAACCATCAATATTTCACTATTCGATATCAGATATTGGAATGATAGCGATGGTACACGATAATCGACTATTTCCTATGATTGAATTTGCTGGTAGAGCAATAGTTATTCAGAAGATTTATGCTATGATTTATGTACCGAAGTTTACACGTAAGAGTATTAAATAAGAATAAGAAGAAATGATAGAATCTATTGATTCAAATATAGGTGTGACATATGAGGTTGCATCGATCCAAAACAATTGAATGCTCGTTCAATTGTTTTACCAAGGACTAAAACAATAATTGTAGCTCCATTGTGTAATCTATCTGATACATGCTATTCGAAAGCATCCATTACTCTAAGCAATTTATCAATTTTACTTGCAGAATATTGTCCATATTGTTCACAGCAATGTTCAATTACGGATTTTATTGTCAAAGCATCAGCCTGTTGGTCAATGTACGATATAAACGGTTTCGTTGAAAAATTCTGAAATTCTATTACCAAATGATTGGTCAACTGGTTGACAGAGACATATTCAGGCTAATTATCTTTCTGTTGAATTAGTGCATGAATCAACTTTAGTCGAAAATTATATACAAATACCAGCGATGGGACTCATCACTGTTCTGTCTGATGTCGGTGGTCAGACAGGTCTTTGAATTGGATTCAGTTTTTATCTTTGGTGGAAGTAGAAAAATATTCTACCGATTAATTCGATATCAGTATTATGTAATTCGGCGTAGCATAATGAAATACATTGTAAAAAAATTAATGTGAAAAACTTGAGTGACTGAATCCTATTTCATTAATTTTATATTTAGTGCAGCAAAGAATACTTGTGGTTCGATTTTGTGCAGGAGTAAAATAGAACGATTACATATGATTTAGAAATTCAACACATTTTTTAATAGAAAAATTTCATTTGATTAGCATTTAGTGACGAACAATAATGTGATATGCTAGTATAAAAAATTAATCATTTTGTTTTCAATGCTTGGCATAAATTAGCTTCGATAACTATGAGTTTGATAGAATATAAAAATTTTCTTCATGGTCAATCTCTTCATCGGGACTCGATTGGGACATGACTCATATTACTTCAAGTGTTGTTATCATAGTTATTTATTTTTTGATTCTGGTGAACTATATTTCTATTGATCAGCAAGTTGCTTATGAATTGACTTTTCTTGTGCCATCATTATATATCATGCACATTATTCAAAACGATGTTAGCTATGTATCATTTAGGATTGACTTGATCTCATGGTTCTTGATATGAAATTTCTCATAAAAAATTTGAGAAACTATTACTGAACTTTGGACTAGCCTTCTCGACGGAAAAATTGATCAGCGTTCAGTTTGCTGTCGTGTGAAAGAAAATATGAGCCGAAAATGTTTTTGTGTTATATTTAATTACACATGCAATTGATTATTTTCAAGAACACTTTTACAAACCAATTATTCGAATATAAATTGACTTTGGTGAACTAATGTAATAGTTTCAATAAGAACGGACGCTTCAGTCCATTTCATCAGTGTATCGAACGGCTGGTGGCCATACTTTTTTTAACTATTTGAATTTTTCACATAAACTTTAATTTTGTCTGCCGCGGATTATTTCTAATTGAATGATGTAAATATTAAAATTATTAACAAATAAGGATTGTATTGCTTGCCCTATCAATGACTCCTCACAATCATATTGAACATGTCTTGTTTTCATTAAAAAAATGTAAAAGAGATTTAGATTTCCTTGCAAAAATATCATGTATGGCTTTTATATTATTGTTTGTTCAATTTTTACTAGTCAAAATTCCCTAAGTTTTTCATTCATTAATTGAGATTTGGACTGATTGTAATAATAGAAAGATACATATAAGTTCTTGTGAGTCTGACATCCGTGTGGATTGATGTAGTAAGTCTCTATGCGATGAATGTTGATATAAATGTTGGCGTTGATATCTAGGTAAAGGTGAATGAATAACTATCATCAACGCAAACTCATCGGCATATGTATCCTTACTATCTACTGAGCACTGATTTCAATTGCGATTCGGGTTGCTGCCAATTATATTAAGTGGATAACTTTTGCAGAGTGTTCACAGTAGGAAATAAACTTTCGAAATAAAATAAAAAAGAACTGTAGAAAACATAAAGGAAGTGCTTCATTACATTTTCTTCATTCAAGAAGACTTTGTGCTAACAAAAATAATTGCAAGAATGAACAAAATAATGAACACTATTAAGTGTAAAATAATTTCTTTTGGAAACTTGCTGCGATGTAGGTAACGATCGTCATAGAGCATAACTTGTATTTCAGTAAGTTGAATATTTTCTCGCTTGACGGCCGCTGCAATGACTGCTGGATCGATAAATGCAGCAATTGCTCCTGTCAGAACTGTTGCATTCACTGGTACGGTGTAAAATTCGTTTATAAAACCGCCGGTAATGACACCTCGGTGTACTTGTCTTGTGAGGAGAATATTAATAAGAGGACGATTAAGGAAAAATATTACAATGTTGTAGATAGATAATGCGATGTACAGAACGGAGAGAACAAAAGGAACAACGGCACATGGTTTCGCGAATATACTTGCAATACCAAAAGAAAAACATAGAACAATCGCTAAAATCAGAGTATATCTATACAGAAGAAAATGTCCTCCACGCATTGAACGCTTCTCTTTTGTATTCATTTGTTTATCAATGGAATTCATATTTCGTACAACATGATTGTATGACGCTGGATATGTTCTTCGAATAAATGCAATTACACCTGTGGCACGAGGTTTACCTATCTCCATAGTTGTTTCTCGAACTACAGCCACTACTCCGTTATTACCTACAGTAGTTACATTCATGGTATTTTCTCGGTAACGTTCCATCGACATTGTTTAAACTATTGTTTATGGTTTCGATACGAGAAATGATGAGGGTATGGTTTTCTTTTTGATTTGTAAAACTACACAGTAGACGCCAACATAATTTATAGCTGAGACGAAATTCTACTTTTTTCTCTGTGTAAAAGAAAGTAAAAAATATGTTCACTAAATTTTTATTTTTATTTGTTACAATTCTTTTACTTTCGACCAAATGTAACATTGGTTTTAACCAACGTATAAGCCAAAACAATTCTATTGTTACTATAGAAACCCTAACACTTGAATGAAATAAGTGAGGCATACAGATGAGTAGGAGTTTCGGCGAAAGTATCGACTTTTATTCAATCAAACACCCACAATAGAGAGAAGAAACTGTTGTGTACAAAGCTGATTTCTATCATTCAAAACTCTTTTTCGTAGAAATAGATGTGGCTAGGACCTTGTGACTAGTATTACAGAGTGTTGTGACTCACAAGAGTAGAATGACGACTCAGGAGCAATATGTACAATGTAAGTTACAAGAAGATCGACTTTTCTAGTAATCATGAGCAATCATTTTTCACTTTCATGACTGATACATTCCAAAAGTATTACAGTATTCTACTTGTCTATTGCAAAAAAACGACGTAATATCTCAACTTTGAACAAATAAACTTTTTCTTTAATCATATCAATGCTTTCTCCAAGAAATATAAGAATACTATGAATATAGCCCAAGTCGAGTATTGCATCATAATGTGATTATTAATCAAAAAGAAAACAGAACCGATTAGTGGTTCTGGCCGTTTCAATGTTCGTTCAACGCAAAATTCTCCGAAACTATACACCAATTGATGGTGCGCTTCATTCAAGCAATCCGTGTCTTTTTACTGTTCTAAATAATATATATGAAAATTAGAGGGAAACAGTAAATTATTTTACTTTTTTTCATCCAATACAGTCATATTCACAGACTGAAATCGAATTGAAACTTTTTCATTTGTACTGATTTCAAGGTCATTTTGGTAATTATATGTTGATGAGATATGTCTAGTGGAAATTCTGTTTGACGCAGCCTTAACTGATAAATAGATGCTACAATTATAGAAAAGATACGAGAATTCAACCAAGAAAATATGAGCTAAGCAGACACAATATTTGGAAAAACGTGGAAATTCGTTAACAACATCAACGAATAATGAAAAAAACTCCACTATCATTGCGTTTTTACTTGCGTCGATGCGTATGAATGTGTAATTGCTCTCGCATTGTGTAAACCGAAATGAATCAAATAATATAAAACTTCCGAGGAAGAAAAAGCTATCGCGTATTTTATCTTTCGGCGAATTTTACTTTACATCTTGCCTGTTGTCGCTCTAACGTCAATTCATAGAAACTACTTGTTAAACATGGATACTGTGGCAACGAGAACAGTTGTGGATAATGATAGGAATGAGTGTCCAGTAGTGTTCAGATTTTCATAAAAGGAAAATACGTAAAATTCAGAAATTTTGGACCTGATATTTCTGATATCTCTGTTATTACAAAAATTTCGATAATTTTCGAAATTGCCAACTCCCATAATTTCCAGTTTACGGAAATCTGAATATAACTCAGTGTTTTACAATACGTAAAATACATTGTTCGTAGTGATTAATATTACGAAGCTTATTATTATGAATTCTTTTAAATTGGAAGAAAAATTTGTGAAAGAAATCAACTTATTAAAATATCAAATGGTATAAAAATAACAGCAGATGCCATTGGCGATATTGTTGTATGTTCAGGGAGACAAATACATATGAAAAATTCACATTCGACTGCCCAGTGAAAAATATTAGTTTGAAAATCTGAATTGTATTTGATTACTGTATAAAAATTTGAATACTATATACAGCAGGGATCTGTTTTCATCATTAATCCAATTAAAATCAATAAGAATCCTTAAATCTATTGAAACAAATCTAATGAGTCAATATTTTTAAGTAATAATTAGATTATCCTAAACAATTGACTTCAAATCAGATTCATCAATGGAATGTTTACATCAAAATATTGACCGCCTAATTTCTTACGAAAAATTTCTCTCTATCTGTTCAGATCACGATGTATCTTTTATCAATGCTTGTAGTGCTCGATATGGCTCATTTTATATTCAACTCAATTTAGTTGTAGTGGCAAATCATGGATATAAATGTGTGTTTTCTTCATTAAGAAAAGTCAGCTATTATCTGGATTGAATATGACTTGGTTTTTATAATGCGTACAATTTTTCGAATTACGGTTGTTCGCGAAATAGCTGAACATCTTTGACAGATCGATTTGGACTTCATCAACGATAATGATGAAGCAATGGATGTGTACAACAAGTTGCTACCATTGCTTTTAGATATTTATTTGTTTAATATTTACCATCGTCTTGATCAAGAAAATTTAGTTCAGTGGATTCAATCTATTGGACGAGTTCCAGAGAAGTCAAGCTTATACGAACATTGTTTTTCCTATTTTTTTATTTATAATAAATTTTGATCTTATTGATTGAATTTTGAATAAAACAGTACAACTCTAAATTATATGAAAAAATATTTTTCCAAGAATTTCTATTGTTGGCGAAGGTTGTTCCTTTTCCAGGAATAACTGAATGAATGAAGTGAGTAACAAACCTTACACTGATTTCGTATGTTAGAAGAATTGAAAATAAAGTTACTATAGAGACATAAATAAATATAAGGCAGGTTTCTTTTTACAAGAAAAATAAAAGGCAGCATTCTTAGACAGAGCACATATTTTTATTTTTCATTAAAATGAAAGTTTCCTCAGTACCTTCTACTATTATATTGAAGTGAATTTAGCATACCAATAGAAAATAAGATTCAGATAATATTTAAATCTTATCCTTTTTTGAAGTTTTCAGATGACAAGATCTTTCAACTATGTCTATTTAATGTTCAATTAATTTAACGCATGACACGCTAAAGCATTGAGATATAAGATAAAGCAACGTGTAATACTCAAAAACTCGTAATAATCTACTTTATCCAAGCGTTCGATTTTTGTTATACGCTTAGCTATCAACAACGGTAATCTTTTCTTACATCATCTAATCGACATGTAGCAACCACTGTAGTTACTATGTGATTTATTATATTAAAAAACAAGCTTGACTGTTTTCTGTAATAAATAAAACATTTCAACTTAGAAATAGTACTGACNGAAAGTGATTGATCTACTCTATGAAAGAAAGATATTAAAAGAGCTCGTCGATTTCTCAATCATTGATGTTAAATAGCTCTATACGGATGGAAAAAAAATTCTAAATAGCCTTTGTTGAATATAGAGAAAATTCAATGTTTGTAAATTTACAAGAGTAGTTTAGTTAAGAATTCTTCTGAATATACATATCATAGATACAAAATACTATCGAATGGAACGTATCACTGCTGTCGACCTTCGGTAATTACAAACAATATATAGATTGAAAGCTTGATCGAACTGTAGAATCAATTCGACATCATGCACTACAAATGCTTTGATATATTATGAACTCGTGACTATTCATCTGCACATGATGGCATCGTATCATGAGTCAGCTATCAGTCAAATATTGGACCTAGCATTAAGAAATCATTATAGGGATACTTTGAATATATGGCCACTCTACCGTAGATTATCCTTTTCTTTAGTCGAAAAATTGCCATTGGTTAAAGGAATCTATTGGTAAGGTATATTGACGATAATAACTGACATATATACACCAAAAAAAAATGTATTTATGGTATAGAATTACATTGTCTACAAAATCGAATGATTTCTGATAAACTTATGATAAATAATGACTGAAAAATTGATGAGAAAGATTTTGTTTTATTTTTAAATCAATCATCACTATTTAAGCGTCCAATTAAATCGATTGAAGACTTTAGCAAAATACATGAAAAATGACCGAATATACTATTTGATAATAATGGTGCATCAATATATATATTGAGATGGTAGGAGAATGTCTATGAATAAACTATCAATACTCACGCATCAGATGATTTCAACATAGAGGATTACTATGGCTGGTTTTTTAAAATTTTTTATATAGTTTAGTAACTTTATTTGTCTCAATATATCGATGTTAGTTGTGTCAGAAAATGAGTCGGTAGAAGAGAATCGTTCTCTTCTTCCTACAAAAGCAAATAAACAAGGTACTCTTGTATGCAAAGAAATGGAAGAAAACTATTGTTTGCTTCAAACGGCCATGCGATTCTTGAAAATGCTAAACAACTTTTACAAATGGGAATATTTTCTATTACTTTGCTCTCTCTTTATCCTTCTATACCACCATTCGAAAGATAACAGTAACCATTTTCTAAAAACATAACGCTCGTAAGATACACTTGGATATTTTGCTTAAGTTTTTTTTTCTAGATTCGATTATTTTTGTTGACTTACAATGGCTACAAACAATGCATATGATCGATTTACACAAGTTGAATGGCAAAATAAAAGTGTTTTGCTTATCGATGAGTTAAAAACAACTGATAGACTTCAGACCGTAACACAAGCTCTTCAGCGAGCATCACACCATATTCATAAGATAGAGATTTATTTGAAAGATGCCGAAGAGCATTTTAATGGCAAAGGCCTTGGTGAACTAACGTACGACGAATGTGCTGCTTTGCAAATATGCACAAGAGAAATTGATCGAGAGAGTATATGCATGCTGTTAAATAGAGCTTTGTGCTCTGAAGACGGAAAAGTGCTCCGAACATGGTTGCCGTTTCTTCGTATACTTAACTCTGCAGGTCAAAAATTGCCTGATTTTAAAGGACAATGTTGGCGAATTGGTAAAGTTGATATATTAAATCAAATCAAAAAGGAAAAGCACATTACTTGGCCTGGAATAAGTTTCTGTTCAAAAGATCGCAACTTCATTCTAAACAGGTGCACTAATCAAGAGGCGATTATCTTTTTGATCACTTCTAACCACGGCAAAGATATTTCTAAATACTCGACTAATTCTAATCAGAAAGAAATACTTCTGATGCCAGGGACCCGTCTAGAAGTGATGGATATTGGCAGAGATCCCAAAAATGATAAGTTGATATTTATAAGTTTACAAGAACGAGGCACTGAACAAAGCGAAATCGCTCCATTGAATCAATTGAAATCAGACAGTCAATTTGAAAGCAAACAATTTCGTGAGTATCGCTATTTTACTTCTGGATTAGATACGGAAAAGGGATCGAACTGATTGAAACACAGCTGCTACGTCTTTTTTTTACCTATTGAATAAAACTTTTGTCATAAGTTTTTGATTAAGTACAAAATATAATAGCTTTTCCCTCGAAAATAGTTTGGTTTTTATAGAAAGTTCCTAGAAAAAGTAACTCATAAGAAGTTATAATGGTGAAACGTGACCAAGTCTTGGCATGAGAGCACTCCATAGAAAATCTAAAACATTTTCATGTGATATACGGGCAGATAATGCTTTTTTTCAGAATAAGATAGAAAATTCAACACGATACTCGAACGCTTTTTGTAGGGTAAAATCAACAAGAGCGGATTTTTATTAAAATACTTCATTTAGTAATTGAAAGTTAAAACCGATACTTGCAATCATGAAGAATATTGGATGCAATAATCTGTGACGGTAGTTAGTGATTGACTTTTTATTCATACACTTGTTAAGGAAGGTTTTCTGGTTCTTCCGAACAATTTCAGCTCAGCGCACTATCCTATAGTATTTGCACAACATTGAATAAAAAGATTCGGCATTTCATTACAGACGCATAGCCCTTGATTATGCTATTTTCAAAGTGCAATATATCGGCTGATCACTGTATTTAAATAAGTGTAAACATCTAATAGTAGAAAGGTTCTGTAATTTGATATTGAATCTAAATCGATTCGATTATTTCAAGTAACCTACAGAGCCTTCATGATAAATCAATATATGTACCTTTCATAGACCTAAAGTAACATCACTTATTTATTAGTTTAATTACGTAATGTAGGATCGATACTTTTCCCGAACTTCTATGACTAGGCTTACTGAAAGTATTATCGATATTTACATAAACTCAACTATATCCGAGAGGAAACTATTTAGAGCCCATTTACAAATGGAGTCGATTTCAAATGATTGATTATGAGACCAAACAAATGAAACCCATTTACCAAAATTCAATATCTCCTAATCTAACACTGGATGCTGCAATTAACTCCATACCAAAACAAATTCAACACTTGGATAGTCTCTTACAACAAGTAAACCAGTTCGATGATGATAATTCAGAGGAGATGAATGCTGTGAGGATTTATACTATGGAGTGGGGCAGCAGATCATTGTGTAAATTACTTAATGAAGCACTGAAATCTGACCGTCAAGATCAAATAAAACATTGGCTTCCTTACCTGCAGCTATTTCGTGCTGGAGTACAGCGCTTACCATTATATAATGGAGAATGCTGGCGTGGTAAAAACACCAACATAGAAAGCAATTTCAAAAATGGTCAAACCATCACATGGCAAGGTATCAGCTCGTGTTCAAAATCTGTTGATTTCATCCTTAAATATTGCGTCGGCGAAAGCGGAACACTGGTCAAGATCAATACTATCAAGGGCAAAGATCTATCAAATTTCACACTAGATCCGATCACACAGGAAGTTGTTTTGATGCCTGGAACTACTCTGGTCGTAAAACGGATAGAAAAATATTCAAATAGAAATAATATCATTTTCGTCGAGTTAGACGAGATAGCTGTGAAAACACATGAGGAAGCCGCACAATCTGCTTCAAAATCACAGGTTTCATCAAATTCTGATCGTTCTAGTAAGTAATGTTCGTCATAATCTAAATAATTTTCATTTTTCTAACAAGACAAACTCTTCACTTTCTACAATGACATGCTTATAATTGACAATCAAAAACATAATCTTATGTGCCACTAAGAAGGATAGAAACAAATAACAACTGGGATAAGTTCTTTCAACGCTTGAACCCAGAGAGTAGAGGTTGTTTAAATTCTAAATTCTAAATGAATTAAACAATTGATCCAATATTTTCTTTTTCTGTTATAACAAATGCCTATTCGTTCAATCAAATATAATATTATTAACGATATTCACTTATTAATTTAGGTCCTTCTACATCGAATTCCACAAACGACGCCAATCAAAGCTCTGTTTCAACGAAATCAAATGACAAGCAAAAAAGAAGCGAGACACAATCATCGAAATCAAAGTATACAAATGATCAAAATGCGACAGATATAAGATCTGGTACGTAGATTTTTATACCAATGTTTCGTAGGGTTCGATTTATGTTTGAATAGATGCTATGTAGAAAATTAAAATAAACTAATGCCACAATAATTTTTGTCATAGGCCACCGCTGTACTGTAGTTGATCGGCTCACCGATGTTGACTGCGAAAATAAGGCAATAAAATCTATCGAAAATCATCAAAAAAGCCTCAGTGTCACACTAGAAGAAGCCTTAGATCCAGTACGAAGCACTATTGCGAATTGGGATGAAAATATACGAAATGCTAAACTTCTTGCCAAAAGAAGGTCCTCAAACATCTTAAATATTGATGAGTCAGCAGCTATCTATTTATATACGATGCAAGTGAATGAAACAAGTTTCAGTCGTATTCTTAACCAAGCATTGAGATCTGATGATCAAAGTATTGTCAACGAATATTGGCTAAAATATCTCCAATTACTTTGGCAAGCACTTAAAAAATTACCTTCTGTCAGAGGACATGTATTTCAATGCGCAACGACAAAAATCAAGGAAAAATATCCAAAAGAACAAATAATTACTTGGTGGGGTATTACTTCATGTACACAAACGCCAGATGAAATTGTTGGGTCGCTTTTAGGTAAAAATCTAACGTTGTTGAATATTAAAATTCTCAATGGTAAAGATATATCGGAATATTCGTGTAAAAGCTATGAAACCGAAATCATCCTATTGCCGGGTACTCGTCTACGGGTGAATGATGTATCGAAAAATGTTAATCTTAACATATATGAGATTGATTTGGAAGAAATAGATGATGAAATACTGCTGTTTAATACCATGCGAAACCTAAAGACACAACGTGTTTCAAAAGATCTATCTCTCGGTAAGTACAAGATTTTCAGCTAAAATTATTTATATACCTAGAATTTGATGCAACTACTTAATTTAATCAGTAGAAATTATTTTGTAAAGTTTTTTAATAAAAACTCATCATTGTCTACCAATTATTTACTACCATTCGAGTGAATTTCAATAAAATAATCTATGTAAAAGAAAGAAGACATCAAATCCTCGTGCTAGGGCATATTGTTGTCTTCAATACTCAAGGAATTTATTTAATTTTGTGCAGTATGCACGAGTACATAGAACTGTTCAACGAAATCTCTACATCATGAGACCCACCAAATCAAGTGCTGTAAAATTCTGCAAGCTTTTCAGATTAGCACGAAACAGATAAACAGTCTAAATTAAACGTATATATTCTTATAATGTTGTTTTTATTTTCAAAATACTCGACAGGTTTTGGTTTGGCACGACAATCACATCAATTATGTACATTCAAAACGGGTAAGATATCATTTTAAATGTTTGCAAAGTTTCATATGTTGAAAACAAAATAATTTTAAAAACGAAGTGAGTCCACCTAAGTGAACGTAGAGAACTATTTTCAACACTTGCTCTACACCTTGTAAATTGCTTTTCTTTGATTCGTATCATCACTACACTGTTTCTTATGTCGAAAGACGTCGCAAACATTACTCTTCGTCTTGTTTAGAATGTTAAAAAAACATAGGCTCACGAAAAAATTAATTTTATATCGTTTTACTTTTATGCTAAGATACCTAGCAAAATATATTAGAATATTTCAATGTACATAGTCCTTTTAGTCCCTTCAGTCTCTTTAGTCCTTTTAGTTGGTTTAGGGTCTAGTGTGGGTGTGGGTGTCATGACCAACCTCTCTTACACTCACACGAAAGTGAAAAAACCACTAAAGGGAGCTAAAGGGACTGACGGAATAACTTGAGGGATCTAAAAGTAAAACGATATAAATTTTATTTTTCGTGGGCCCCTCGTATGAAGAATAAATCATACGCCAATATAACCTTCGTCTATAAGAGTAAGACTATAAGAGACATCGTGACGTGTACTACAATCATTCCATCCATTTGACTATTTAGTACGGATTATTTTTATTTTTAATAAGTCAGACTTTGCAACGATATTTTTTTGAAAAAATATCAAAATTATTTTGAACTAATCGATTGAGCCTTTAAAACTGTGATAATAATTATAAGGTCTTTTCTCTAACTAATTCATAAGCACAATTGCACGAGTCTAGCAAAAACAAAATTTTCATTTAAAAAAAAAACTCCAGTCATAGAGTATATGATACATGGAGCAAAAAATCCTGGTAATCACTCTAAACTAACAATTAATAAAGAATTAATAAGAAAAGTATTTCAAATTTTGAGTACCTTTTTAGCGTCATGCTTTTATTAATTATATGAGTGATTGGATTGCTTAGGATTCAATAGAATGTACAGTTCTTCAAAAAGCATTTGATTAAGTTGTTTTTGTCACTATATAGACAAGATATGGCTAGAATGCCGATTTAAAGACCAAGAAGGTAGAACAATTATGAAGCCTAATGAATGCGAAGATCATCTTGTGGACCCTCGAGGCAACATCGATGAACATATTTTGAAACGTATCAAAGGTTCAATGTTTGGCTTAGTTGTGGGCGATGCTTTAGGTGCTCATGTCGAGTTCAGACCTCACAGTTATTTGGTTGCTAATCGGGTTACTGATTTACAAGGCGGGGGAACATGGGGTCTGGATAAAGGACAGGTAAATTAGTTCTACTTGTTATCACTTTTAGAATGTTAATATACGTATAAGATTCCATTAGATTACCCTAATTCAGATTGCTATTTTGATGTCGGCTTACTCTATTAGTGATGTAACGACTCAGTGCATAAGTTCCTTCTATACGCTTCGTTTTTCTTCATACATCATGCACTGTTCAAATATAGTTCGAAAATTTCTTGAGCTATAGATGAAAAGGATGATTTACTAAAATTTTAATTCTGTATCAAATGTTACACCCTCATATCTCACACCATTTAAATCGAAATCTAACAATGATTTGAGATTTTTCTTTTTAGTTCACTGATGATGGATCCATGGCACTTTGTTTAGCTAATTCATTAGTAGCTCGTCGTGGCTTTGAGCCTTATGATCAAATGGTTCGCTATAAATGGTGGTTTAGACATGGATACATGTCATCGACAGGAAGCTGTTTTGATATTGGTGAAAGTACTAGGAAAGCAATTTGTCAATTTGAAGATCGACAAAAAATGTTCGCTGAAAAGAATCGTATTCCATTGGAAGAATTAGATTTTCTATCAGATGCAAAACTTCTAAAAGATTTCGATATCTATTGCAGTTCAGAAGGAGCCGCTGGTAATGGTGTATTGATGCGTTTGGCATCTGTACCTCTATTTTTCTATCGAAATCCGCAACTTGCTATTAAATACTCTGGAACCAGTGGTCAAATTACGCATGGAGACAGAAAAGCTTGTGATGCATGTCGCTATTATGGAGCTCTCATTGTTGAGATTATGAATAAAATAGATAAAGATCAACTTCTCAGTGAAGAATATTATTTATCCAAACTTAAAAACTGGTTCAAAGACAGTCCGTTAGATGTGGAAATCGAAAACGTTGCTAAAGGATCATTCAAAAAGAAAAACGGTTATGACGATGGAATACGAGGTAAAGGTTACGTAGTTCAAGCTCTTGAAGCTGCATTATGGGCTTTTTGGATTACTGATTCGTTTGAGAAAGGTGCTCTAGAAGCAGTAAATCTTGGCGACGATGCCGATACAACAGCAGCTATTTATGGTCAATTGGCTGGTGCATACTATGGTTATGACAAAATACCATCGGAATGGATTGAGTGTATCTATGCCAAGCGTTTCATAGAATGTATTTGCAAATGGATAGCATACGAAGGAAGTCAATTTCGCTCAGATAATTGATCAAAACACTGAACATTTTTAAATCAAGAGCAAGAATAATCATTAACTATTACGAATCATTTCATTTATTTTGATCTCAACAGAGTTCTGTAATTCGTAAGATTTATTTTTTAATTCAGAATGTTCATTATCATCATCGTATTAATACTTTCAACGTTGAAGAGTGTAAAGAATCAGGTTTGCTAAAGGAAAAGAGTGAGTCCAACCGTGTAAATGTGAATGATCACACTCGTTCACAATGTATGTTCTATTTTCTCAATTACTTAGTAAATTGTATAAAACATTGATTATTTTGCTTCCAAGTTCATGTCTACATATTTCCTCCCAATAATATAGCTAAAAAGAAATACTGACTCATCAGTTCGATTTTATGGAGATTAGAAAGTATTGCAAAACTCATGTTCGATGATTCTAGTTTCAAAGTTGATGAGTATTTGATTGAATTTCATTTTTAGAACTAACGTATGACCAATTATAAGTTGCATAAGAAATTCTTTTCAAAAAAAGGGCTTTCTTATTGTTTTAGTTGTTTAGTGAATTATTCTAAGATGCAAGAGATATCCATGAGCAAACAAAAATTATGTTCAAATTTGAAATTAGTCAAATGAAAATGATATTTATTTAGAAAAAGAAGACAATTTAATTAACACGACAAGAACCGGTTGAATGTTCATCATCAGGCGTTGTGGGTTGTTTTTGTTTATTTGATAATTCGACTGGAATTTCTTGTATAAATTCTTGAGGAAATTTTTCTTTAACAAAACGTTGAATAGGTATTTTGTTTTTTTCATAAAATTCAATAAAAACTTGATCTTTTTGTTTTGTATTCATTCTTGAATAAGAATCTGAATTCATCGTTTCCAAAAACGCTTCTTCGTAAAATTCGAACGTTTTTTCAATTTCAACAGCCGTTGGTCGTCGTTTTGAATCACCATCCAAACATCTTAAAATAATTTCATCATAAAATATCGGGCTTGTCTTAGTAAGTGTAACACGTGGTAACGGTGAAGAAAAACGAAAATCATGTATAGTTTCCGTAAATAGTTGATTTAATGTAAGGCCATATGTATATATATCTAGTTTTTCGTCACATTTAACATGTCCGTCTGATGATGCGCCAATAAAAAATTCCGGTGGCATAAACTGAACACACCCAATTTGAGTTTGCTGGCCACTTGGATCAAGAGAACGAGCAATTCCCATATCACCAATTTTAGCTATATAATCATCGGTTATAAGAATGTTGTCAGGTCTAATATCCCGATGTATCATTCCATGTTGATGAATACGTCTCATACCTGATGCTATTTGTCGAGACATTGCTAATTTACGTCTCAATGATAATTGATGTGGTTGACTTTCAAGAAGATTTTGTAAACTGCCACGTCCCATTAATTCCATTAGAATCAAAAATTGAGTTTTAGGTCCGTGACTACGAGTTGCTGGTAATTTACGATTGCCATAACCATAGGTTCGAAGAATATATGAACCTGATAACTCACGATAGGCAGCTAATTCAAGAAGAAAACTTCGTTGAAGTATCTTTGATGATGATGATTCACTTGATATTTCAATTACTTTACAAGCTACTTGTCGATTTTTTGGCCGCCATATTGCTTTACATACATAACCTATTGTAGACACAAGCAGTATATAAATATTTCTAATGTATCAATAGAACGGGATAGTTAAACATACCAAATCCTCCTCTACCTAAAATTTCGCCCATTTCAATTTCATCGGGATCAATTTGCGGCATAACTCTATTTGAAGTTAAAATTAATGGATGATCTTTTCCATGATTTTTTGTACAAACATGTTTAGTAATGGCACATGGTTCGCATAAATTATAATTTGGACATATATCACATTTGAATCGTAAACCAATAAAATTCGTTTGGTGACAAACTCCATCACATTTTATACCTTTATGTTGTTCATTTCGAAGTGTATCTAATTGTTTTAATTTATTCAACGTAACTTCAGTGTCAATATTATTAAAATGTATTCCTAGAATTTCATTTGGTAATTTAAAATGAGCCATAGCATGGCCAGTTAAATGTTTTCCTGTTTGACGACGTTTTTCAAAACAACGTCCACATAAATCATAAGTTGGCGATGAACATTCTAAACAACGATATCGATCAACTTGAGAGATAGGGTTACGACCACATCCTGAACATTTCGTATCATGAGTATAATCCTCGTCAGTATCAACGGAATGACTTCTATTGACTAGTTTGGCTAGAATACCCATTAAGAATAGATCATCAATGTGATTTAAAAGTTTTCCTGAAGAAGCCTCTACAAGAGATTTGAACATAATAAATATAATTATTTAAAAGAATATATTTTTATTTACCTTCAGACTGATCACTTTGCTGATGAGGTGAAATTTTGTGCAGAACAGATTCACAATATTGTCTTGTGCCTAATATAGATAAAGAGTTTACGTTGAAAGTAGATCTAATTTTTAGTTCGCAAAAGTCTAATAACTTGTACTAAACATTATCTAACGTGTTCGAAATTGATAAATGTCTCATCAATTTGAGATATTATTTATTCCTACTTTTTTTTTCATTAATATAATTATTCACTTTTAAAAGAACAAAATAATTACATTTCATAGTTATCAAAGGATATAGTTAATTCTATGGAAAAAAATCCGAACAAATTGACTACATACTCTCAAATCTATAAATATATGCACTGAAATTTGCATATTCGATCAACTAATCATCTATATGGCTGATAAAATATTATAGTTATTTGTTCTTTTTTACATGAAGTTTATGATCGTGCTAATATCGTAAAACGAAATAAAGGAATAGTGAAATTATTTCATTTGAGATCAACTATTATCCAAAAAAGCTATGAATACGAGGACAACGATTTTATCAGCTAATTGATCAATGAATGACTGAACGTCTGTGATTGCCACTGAATTCATATTCCATCTTAGTTGTATCTACATTAATACTTCAGCATACGCCTAAAGACTGATCTACTTGTATTTTTTATCTATTGTTAACTAGCAATGTTGAGATCTCTTTTCTTTTGTAAACATTTTCCTCATACAGAAAAAGAGCATCTAAGTAACAATATTCTATTTCTAAGAT
>OENM01000163.1:44287-79147 GCA_900239745.1 Rotaria magnacalcarata | reverse complement strand
GATAATGCTACACTAGTTCCTAATTTCGTTGCACTTTCAAATAATTCTCGATCGAATTGGGATGAAAATGTTTTACTCACCACATTTAACTACGATACATGTATTGAATAACATTAATATTCCCATTGGAAGACATGATATTGTAGTTTTGATATTTGTCACATCATGCTCAAAGGAATACAGTTATAGAGACAAAACAACAAGTGAATTAGGATCATTACATCGTAGGTGGTGAGATATTCAGATTTCTGCTACACGACATAGTCAAAAGCTATGTAATAAAAAGGCATAAAGGACATTATTTGCATAATCGATAATCATATTGAATCATTCAAGGGATCAATGCATAAAATTTCTCCATTACAATGTGTAGCTGAAAATACGTCATATTCCAACGATTATACTATATTTACATGATAGTGTGAAACGCCTAATAGGAGCGTTGAAATCAGTAAATAAATTCATCGTGACGTTTTCTTATAGTTATGTCCAAGGTGGAAACGGCTGATTTTTCGGGATTTTAAATCCCAAAAAGTCCAGAATCGCAAAATTGAAAAGCATCTTCGCCCTGTTAATAACTTAGTTTCGACCTGAAATTCTTCTCATCTATAGGTTTCATGGTTCATAGAAGGTCCTACAAGTTTCAACGCAAAAAAATGGGTTTTCTGACCGTGCCGTGAAACGAGCATTTATTACGCATTCATTATTTTGAGAAAGAAACATTCATTTGCGCTGAAAATTCTATCATTCATATTTTGGGATTGTTTGGGATTTTGAAAATACCTAACAATCCCAGAATCCCAAATCTGCCTTTTCTCCCTTGGTTGTGTCAAACAGAATTACGATGTTTATGATAGTATAGACGGCATTTAAATCATTTTGCAATTCTGTCTGAATTTACATCAATAGTATCAGCAATACAAGCATGCGAACGATAATTCGATGACAGGTGTCTTTTCTTTTCTCCTCATCTGATTATTATAAACCAATAGCTATTTAGAAAGAAAACCGAACATCTTATCAGAAACCATTCATACAGATAGCTACCATATTAAGATAAATACTTGCTAAAAATTGTTACTATTTTCGAACATGATTTTATTTTATTTTTTCATATTTGATTTCATTTTCCTGCAGGTCAACATAAACGACCTTTTATTTGATAAAAGGGAACAATATGTAAAGAAAAAGATAAGACTCCAAATATATTTTTAAACAGTAGTCAATTTAATCAGATAACGAGTTGTTTCATCTGATTGTTGTTCATTTTCTATCATACTAATATCATCTGCATGTTGACCAGGTCCTACAATTAGTGAGTCTAAGGATGGATCATGAATAATATTAGATTTTCTATTCAGTTCACTTTGTGCTGATCTAGATGTTCTTACAATACGCAGAGGTATTGATAGACTTGATTTTTTACGACTACCGTTTCGTTCGTCATTCGCTTGGTTTTGTTTCCTTTTCGAAAATAATTTTTTAAGATGTAGAATTTCAATAAGTTCATTACGAAATTGTGCTCCACAAATCATAAGAATAAGAATATTTGATGTCGATGTAAACAATTCAAGTATACTACCGAGAAACATTGGCAGGATATTATGATTTGATTCTCCATAACAATTATCTGATTGCATACGAAAAAGTAAACGATGACATGTAAAAAAATTGATTACATACGATTGTAATGCACTCATTAAACTTAATAAAATTTCGACTAAAATAAGCGATAATGAACGAAGTTCAGCACGTGAATGACTATGTTTACGTATTAATGGTTGATTAGATATATAATAAAGACACATAAATGATGATATTATACATATAGATGAGGGTATGAATGTACCAATGATAAAACCAATTGTATAACGATTTTTTAATGATAAACGACGATCATATAGAAATTGATAAAAATTTTTGAAAGTGCTAGCTGTTATAGGAAATGAACAATTAGCGTACGTATCAATAAAATGCGATGTTTGAGCACAAAATTGATGTTCGAGGAAATAATCTTTACCCGGACGTGATTGTAATAATGGTCGTGTTATATTATCTATAGCTGAAAGAAGATATTTTGGTAAAATTTCTTCCAAAGCACATTCAGAACGATTAGCATATTCATCAGGCCAATCAATCGACATGTAGGATTGAAGATAAACATACGCAACAGTCCGATGTCGTATACGATGCCAATCTTTGCCCGAATGACACATTGAATCGGTATTATTATTCAATGATTCATTTCGTATTGGGTATATTAAGTACGGTGGATGAGAAACAGTATTAAATGGGAACATGGCTGCTGTTAAATTGAATACTAAAATATATTTCATAAATTTCAAATTACATCGGACGATACCAAAATATAACAAAAATCAACACAGGAATATCCGAGGATTTTGTTTTTCATGTTAGATCTCAAAAATATATTATTTATAGTTTTTACTTTGAAGCACTTCCTTTTTTCTCTCAAGTTCATTATATTTTCTGTTACCTGTATTATTCATAGATATCATTGAACATTGCTCATCAATCGCATATTTTGCATCATTAATTAATAAGTTAACTCGTAAATTTTGATTTTGATTTAATTCTAATTCTTTTACACAAAATCCATCGTAAAGTTGCATATAAGACACAGTGATTCCATATATAAATGCAATTAATGTTAGCATAAATGCACACATACGACTTTCACGATAAGATATTGATGAAAATGTTCGAACACGTTGTATCGACATAAACATAAAAATAAGCATAGATATTTGTGTATATGTTGTATTATAAGTAAGTACTGATAAACCTCCATGGTCAATTAAGTCGTAGTAGTGCATAATATCAATAAATTTTGTTAAATAAATATTAAACCAACAAGATTTCGATGCATCAAATATTAGCATTTTAGCAACATGAGATATAAATAAAAGTATACAATCATTAAAAAATAATGCAATAAAATATACACTTATTGAACGTGTACGAAAACGTTGCCGGAGAAAAACTATTATACATATAATATTACTGAAAAATCCACATATAAAGATTGGAGCAAGAACATTACACAATATACATGGATCAATACTTTCTCTAGTTAAAATCATTGTATTCGATTGATCTAGAACGAAGAAAGAAAAACAGAAAATAGAATTTTGATCTAGTTGTTATTAATTAGATTTTTTTTTTGGTTTCTCGAGCCCGATAAGAACATTTTTTCTTCGTTGCTTAAGATATACAACAATTAAGAAGAAAACTACGTAGCATTAGCAAAACTTCCATGATTTTTTTTCTTTTTCTGTCTATCGTTGTATATTAGTGTTGAATGAATGATAAATGAGAATGATATATATATATATATAAATACTAACTGATTGAAAGTAATGAAAAGCTAATTTGATTCGTATAAACCGAAAAAATCAAGTACTCTTCAAATGGTACTTGCCGTTTTTTAAATATATAATAGATCTTCATATATTAAATATAAAAAACGTAAAAGAAAAGAAAATTATTTATGAATATATATCTAAAAGAAACAATCTACAGATACTAGGTGAAAAACAAGAAAAGAAAATTAGATATAAATAATTGAAAGTAAGAATTCATAGAGCACTTATGAAGTAATAAATAAATCATGCCAAAAGTTCGAACTCACTTTAGCGAAGCTGTTAGAAAATATTCATATCGGAAATCTAAGATAGAAAACATTTTTCTTCTTTCTTTCTCGCCTTTAGTTTATAAGCATAAGTAGTGTCAGAGTAGCAGGCCAGCATAGCGATATGATTGGTATTTCCGGGGTGTAGATTGCTTTTCTCTGATTCATAAACATGATAATTGCTTCAAGCAAGTTGAGATAATGTGTCAACTTTGAAAGCAAAATAAATAGAAAGCAAGCACGAATCAGTGTCAACCGTCTCGCCTCTGTATCTTCCATATAAAAGAAGAAAAAAACTAGCATGTTGACTACATGTAGATATATATACGTATATATATATATGTGTTTGTGTCTGTATATATGATGCAACTGAAATAAAACCTTCTGACGGGTCTGCACTCATCAAATGAATGATTCTTCCTATTTTAATATACTGATTTGTGCATATTAAACAGTCATTTGTAATGGCATGTCAGTACTTCCACTTATGTATAAGAGGATTTGAATTTTCACAAAAGACAACAGAAAAAAAACTAAAGAAATTCATTATCTTTCGTTTTAGTAATATAAACAAAAAACAATAATGATACTAAGTTGAATCGACTGTTGCTGTTGTTATTCAAATTATTGTATCCAGCATATCTGTGACAACACATGAAGAAAAATGATTGATGAGTACGTCTTGTAGGCTATATTCTCTTTACCTATTATCTGTCTATTGCCAAATATATTGTTAGATATATGAAGTCAAAAGAATTAAAATGATACAAAAATAGTTGTTGTAAAATCCATGTCGGGAATCAAATAACAAAACTAAAACACATACTAGAATAAGAATTAGCTTACGTGAAGCATCAAATTAATGCGAATTCATTGTGAATTCTATCCGTGTTTATTATAGAGGATATCATTTAATTTTTAGTAATTCGATGAAACTGATCAAATGTTTAAGAGAACTCATATGAAAACCTAATATATTCTATTCCCTAGTACTTATATAGTTTGTTTTTGTCTTGTTCTTTTCTATAGTCTACCATTTTTTTTTATCGTACTAACAATTTATTGATGAGAGCGAGAAGAAAAATCTCAGATGATGAGTATTTTCGTTCTGCTTCCATTCTTTTACAATTCAATAAATGGTATTGAAATGATTAAATTATCGACAAACATAATTTTCCGTAGCATTAGAAAGAAATCAGTATGAAGCTAGCACGACGGAGCTAGCACGATGGAACAGAGATTCAACTATAAGTCTTCTCAGAAATATTGCCTACCCATAAAAATCAGACCATTCAACGCAGAATTTAATGCTGGATCGGATGGTGATACTTTTATTCCTCGGCAATACTTTGAGAAAATTCTATCCGGTTTTTCTTGTCCTATTTAGAAGAAAACAAAGGTGTAGGTAAAATTTCTTCCTAAGTATTGCCGGGGAATAAAAGTATCACCATCCGATCCAGAATTAAATTCTGCGTCGAATGGTCTGGTTTTTATGGGCCGGCAATACTTCTGAGAAGACTTATAGTTGAATCTCTGTTCCATCGTGCTAGCTCTGTCGTGCTAGCTTCACACTGATTAGAAAGAATAAAAGTCAATACACTAGGAAAAATGTTCCTATAATCAGACATCGCAACAAAAAGAATTAGCATTTATCCTTTTGGTTTTCATATATTGTTTTTAATAAAATCTACAACTATCTATCTAGCATAATAGTTATTTAATTACGTAGAAACAACAAAATCAGACGTTCCGTATGTAAGTAATTAACATGATGGTTTATAAGTTGCTTCCATAAACAAATAATCACAAAAAGATTTTTTTATGATTTGTTTGTTATATCTATTTATATATATATATATAGTTTTCCTATGAAGTCAACATCTAATTGAAGTGGTTGTCTGTAAAGTTAGATATCAGAATATAATTTTTGATTATATCTGATTATAAATATGCGCACTTTGCTTTATTGAATTTATGTTTTAACACACTCGATTGATATTTCAGCATGGATTAGTTGTTTTCTTGACAATATGGTGTGTACACTATTAAAGATTGATGTTAATAAAATTATATGTTAAAAAAGACCAATCGATTAGATTTTCATAACTATTCTAGCAGCCAGGCCATGAAATATGATACTTTTGCTTTTTTTAGAGAAAGAATTTTATATCTTTTCAGTTTATTAGTTGAATTCCTAGTATGTTGTTTTGTTGTTATCTATCTAAAAATATTCGAAGATTGTATTTCAGAACTTTGACCGAAATCAAAGGCATATTTGAATTTAGTTTTTTCTTACGATGATTTCTTGCTATTCTGTTATATTCAGTTTCTTATTTACTTTATAGATATATGTTCGAACCTTCTTCTGTCTATGAACTGAAACTTGTCTCCTAAGGATATAAATAAATATATTTCATACTCTCATATAGAAATCGAAACCAAACTTTGGGTTTTTTTCCCTAGTAATAAGTATTCTTGATGAATGAATAAATTTATTTAGGTTGTTATTCCGAATTTATTCGCTCAAATTGTACTCGACAAGTTTGATACTAATGATAGAAAACAAAATTCATTTCGATATTAAAACTATATACTAACACATATTTTTTTTATGCCAAAGAATTCCCTTTCAATAAAACTTAAATCTTCATCATCAGTAAACATACTCAAAAGAGACATTCGTAGCACGGAACCGAGATCTCTACTACTAAAATCTAGCAATATAGGACCAACTTAAATATAAGGCATTGTGAATCTACCGTAAAATTTTGCACAAGTTTTGTTTTATATTTAAAAAACGCTTTAATACAAAATACAAATGTCTTTATAATTTAACCAGCCAGCAGTTTATGAGCTTTCAAAATGACTCAGATTATGAAGTCTACTCACTGACATATTTTGTGATGATTATCTGTGCAAATGAATTAAGAATAAAAATAGATGCCTTACCCTGAAGAAATCGTATTCGAATTTATTAGAGAGCANAAGAGAACTTATTGAAGGTTACTAGAACCAACAATTGAGTTTACCTTTTCCTACTACATGAAATTATCATAATATATTGAAATATTGAAGTAAGACAATAAACTTATCTTTAAGCCATATAATAATTGTTTAATAAACTATCTAGCAACAATTTAATGATGCTGAAAAGACTCACGTTTACAAAAGAAAAAGAAAAAGAATCAGTCAAGATAAAGAGCCCATTAGTACGGTGATGGCATCAAGTATCGTCTCATTTTGTTGGCATGTTCTTTTGTTCTTATTTCATCGAAAACAACTCCTCATTCCATCATAAACAGCCAAAATAACAATTGTTTCCTGTGAGAATACAATAAGGGATGATAAAAATAACTATAATTCTGTTGCTCATATAGATCCTAAATTTATAATTTATACTCTTACTTTTTGCATAACTTAAGTTGTTTTTGTTCGACTGTTACGTGATGTCTACAAGGCATTTGTTACTGATGTTTCATTCCATATGTTTCCTTATAATTATCTGCTTCATTGTATTCTTTATGTTAAAAGAACACTCAGAAAAAAAATAACGCGACACTAAATTATGGTAATTAAGTTTCCTCCTGTTTTTGTTTGTTTATTTTCATTATAGTATGTATATTTCCTCGGGATTGGTATGTTAACAAAAAATAAACCTTCAAAAAAACAACCTAATCTCTTGTCCCTCAAGAAACAGCGTAATTTTTTTTGAAAATTAAATTTGATCTCGAGACCTTCTATTTCAGTAAAATATAATTAAGAAAGAACCAAATAACACGTAAGACATAATAATGTACATGACACATTGAGATGATTTCTCAATGAACCATTAGTTTTGTCATTAGTATTCGATCTTAATTAGATCATTTTTCTCGAATTCCACAATTCATTTTTATCTTTAATATTCTTCACCAACAGTATTTACGTATAATTTGATGATGATTAATCATCCACGGTTACATTTTACTTTCCTTTAGTTACGACTATAATCAACACGCGATTTAGCCTCATTCCAATCTAAAGTAATTTTAATGCGTCATTGACCTTCAGTAGTTTGCTGCTAATAAAAAAGGATTGACGAAAAACAATAAAGATCATTAATACGCAACAGCGAATGTCGCAAAATAATACGTCAAACATAAAAGTAAACAAACTAACCTTGAAAGAAACACAAGCGTAAGTAATGCTTTCAACGATTTTCAAAGGGCAATATCTGACTCGATCATATATAAGACAATAATGGATTTTTCTTTTAATTGTATCCTATGAACCGTGAAATTATTGTTTTTGACTCACATATCACTTTAGAATAGGTTCGAGTGAAATGCGTCCTATACAAGAAAAAACAAAAAGCAACACTTATGGCACTTTCATAGAATGAATGTTCAATATATATCAATTACGAATACAGTAAATTAATTTAGAGGATTTTATTGAATATTCCAGTGTATTGTCAATCACGTCGCACTGAAAATTCTCCTACTTCTGTTCAATGACATTTTTCTAGTTGACATTTAATGTTTCTACTTGTCTCTTCGTGATTTCCTAAATGAAATAGTCAAATGGAGCAGTATTCAGATTCCAAAATGAATACTCATCAAGTACAATAACGGGAAGAAAGCATTCTTTCATAAAAAATAATAGAATATTTTTTTCTCAAAACGATCTAATTAATTGTTTTAGTGAGAAATAATCTTCCTCTCTATAAACATATTATCAGAAACAAAAATTGGAAAACATAATATATTATTTAGAATAAATAGTTTTCTATATCATGCTATCTACAGATAATGGTTGATTGATGCTTGGTAGAATCTATAATTGAATTTTTTATCAAAACTATTCGTTCCAATCCAAATCAGTAAAGTAACAAGATCTGATCTATAATTATAGTGGATATGTTTTTCTAAGTTTTCTGGCAATTCACTACTTGTAACACAATATGTAAATCTATTATGTTAACGTAGATCAGCGTACAACCATGATTTGCCGTTATTAGTTAATGCGTAGATGTTCTAATCGTCAATTGCATAGTCAACAATAAATATGACAAGTTTTTGATCATCTTTTTCTTCTAATTACATCAGCAAATACTGAATATATTGATCTTTCGTTTAGGTTAGGGACATTTTCTTACTCAATACTATGACGTATGACACCAGGATTTTTCCTGCTAGTAAAAAATCGATTTCATAGCTATTAGAAAAAAAAGCTGAAAGGTTTTGTTTATCTATGTATGATGATATAAAATAGCTAACTGTAGCAGTTGCTGATAGATGACATTTAAGATAAATGTTTGGTTTTAATCATTTGATAAACATAATTTGTATATTTTTTCCAACGTTATTTGCTTTAGAACAACTGCAGATTTTCGGTCCATTTAGATCCATTTTATACATAATTCTTATTGGATCATAAAATACAAAAGATTTATTCTTCAATATGATCAAGTAGTGTATCATCGACTTTTCAATTTTTCAACGATACGAGTATCAAGATAAGATCAGTACGATTAGGAAAATCAAATCATGAGACTATTATCACATTGATGTATATTACGAACAAAGGAGAAACTCAATGTAAATCATTACACAAAAACTTTCTAGTACTCAATAACAATTGCTCTGTGTTTTTGGACATGAAACAACAGCACTTCACAGAAGCTGGATGAGACAATATCGTTTCCTACTATTGAAATACTTCGATATAATTCGATGTAGAATTGCTGGTACCATAAACATGTCGACTTTAACATTCAAATAAGTTGTTTTTTTCATGTCGAAAATCAATTCAAAAGACTTAGATCTGTTCAGTTCTTCAACTATCACAATCAAAAAGAGAAGTAGAGACATGATGCCAAGTTCTTATAACAGACTCATCTAAAACTGTCAATAATATTTGTGACAAACTTATTTGAGGTGACCTAAAAAATCAAGATTTTCTAATAGGATGCTCCGGTTGGCTCTTTTTTCATTTCAACAGAATCAAATTGTTTTGAATTCTCAAGTAAATTCTTACATCATGTTTTTCTGAATGAAGTTTTTCATCGTACAGAATAACAATGAACGTTGCCTAAAGGAAACCACGTTCCATATTGTTTTCGAAAAAAGAATACTGTTAGGCACGAGTAATTGAACTTATGTTTTTATTGAAAGATAACAACAATGGGTTTCGGCAACATCATGAAAACACAAAATAGAAACTTTTCTATTCATAAATACTTACCACAAATTGTAGTTGGACTACCCAGGGTATGATAGTCTTTTGTAATTTTCACAAAGAAAAATTGCCTTGACAATAAAAGTCCACAGTTTTGTCGAGAATAAGATTGTCTATCGAATTACTAAAGAATAAAATTCTCAAAAAGCAACCAGAAAAACGTTTTTCAATGGAAAAGCGTATAGAATATCATTGTTGATATTAAATAAACAACAATTCCATGCGGTAAAGCATCTATAGTGCACTTCAAAGCTCAATTATCGATCCTTGTATTTTAAATACTAATCGATCTATAACTAATCATATAAACTCGCACTCATAAGTATGAGATGTTCAATCAGCTATGCATCTACTTCTGTATGCACCGAATGTCTATGATGTAACACTTAATAGTAAATGACATGGATCAAAGGTAGATATGATCTAGTTCGATTTTCTCGACGTCTACATATTAAGTTTTGACAAGAGTCTTTTAAACATTTTCCTAACTGTTAAAAACAGAATTTTCTTGTTTATTTTATCTAACATATCGTTTTAACTAAAAAGAAACACAAATCTTATATATCAATACAAGAAAATTCTTATCTAATAAAAATGCAATGCATTTCATTTTATCAATCAAATGTTTGTTTGTTTTATCATCATGTTCTCTCCTACGAAAGAATATCTCCAGCTTGTTGTTCAACTAATGAAGACATTTGTTTAACATCATTTGTCCATTGATCTAATCGTGTTTTTAATGTTGCAACTTGTCTTAAATCTAAAACACGTGGCTTAACCCAATGCATATTTAATTTTTGATCAATTTGATCAATACTTCCACGTATTAAATCTAATGACAAAGCTTTCATAGCTAATAATTCAACTTGTTCAATAGGCAATTTCGTTCGCGTAGCAACATCATTGAAACTTAATGAACGTGAACCACCTGCAGCAAATATCATATCCATAAGACAAAGTAATGTAATCTTTTTCTTTAATACAATTTCTGCCATACGTAAATCCGGTTGACTTTGCCAAAGAGATTTTAATGCATCGAATTTCTCTACATCACCTATATTAAATGCTTGTAATAAATCGATTAGCCATTGTTCACGTGTATTTTTAAGTGCATCAAGTACAGGATGTTGAAGTATTTCACCAAAATTATAAACATTTTCAGCTAATAACGCAGCTAACCCAAGATTGAATGCACGTTCAGCTTTTTCCTTCAATGGAATTATTGATAGATCAATACAACCTAAATAAATCAAAATTATGTTTTGTGCTTTCGCTCTCTCGCTCGGTTAATTCTTTAATTAGTTTACCAAGATATTTAAGTGCATTTTGATAATATTCATTATGATTTCCCATAACACGATAATAATTTGACGCTAAATCATAGAATCTTGAATGAACTGTCGTTAAATGATCGAGTTCATCGAATTTTGGTGTTAAATTTTCAATAATTTTTTTAGTTTCAATTAAATTTTTGGTTACTAAATATGCTTTACCAATCGTTATATCACAGAGGAGAACAGCTATGGAATTATTTTTAACTTTTTCACGGATTTGTTGAATAAATTCTATAGCTTGATCAACTTGTTTAAATGTTCGTGTTATAGGTATAATAATTTCAACTAATGCTAACTGATTGATACGATGTTCGAAATCAGATAGAAAATTTTCATAGAAAGTTTTTAATTGATCACCTTGTTTTAGTTCATCACGATGAACAAACGATGTTACACGTAGTGTTAATTCATGCCATAGACGACTTTGATAGAGAGATTCGAATTCAAGCCATTCATTAGCGAATGGGCCACCGACAGATTTTTGTTCAGATAAATATTTTTCAACAAGAGATGACATTGTCAAATATGTGAAGAAAAAAAAAGGATAATTGAAAAAAACGTCACACTTCTTTAGTTCAAAGTGAAAGAATTGTGCATATCAAAAAGAGAGAGAGAGAGAGAGAGAAGAAAATGATTGGATTATTGGACTTGTTCAATGAACATAGAAAGAAAAGGTGGCGCGATACGGTTGTTCTACATAGAAATGCTTGATAAAATAGATGAGAATAGAGAATGTATTCGAAATTTGAATATGGTAATCGAAGTATTTCCATTACTATTTTACAGATTCATAGATATTATCACTTTTGTATTCCATTAGCTAAATTTATTTTTATTCTTCGCAATAGTTATTCGAAATAGTTAGACTTGGTGATAGTTATACAATTAGGTATTTTGTTTTGATTTGAATCCAATTTGAATCATCCGTCCAATAGATTAGATAAAAGGGTCCTTTAACGTCTCTTTTTCCTTAATAGGAAATGTAAATATCATACCTTCCTATCAATTACTATTACTATAAAGTCTGATCCATCCATTCATAGATATCTCTCAAGTTTGTAACTTTGACTCTAGGATAAGTTGAATTTAATACACATCATTAGTCGTTTTTATAGTGGTGAGTTTTGTAACAATTTATACACGAAAAAATCGCCAATCGATTGAATGAAACTAATACTTTCTGAAACTTGGTAAACAACACCGACACAATATTAATCAAAATAACTATTTATTTTTCTTAATCTTAGTGATTTATCAATAGAATCATTCAGGCGAAAAGAATAAGAGCATTTGTTCTTGAAGTTTCAATTGAATCTGTTTTCATCATCAAAATTTTACTCGTCAAAAATTTCGTGTTCAAGTGACACCTATACTTATGTTTTGATTCGACCATCCTGACAAGTATTGTGAAATATTTCTGTTTGACTTTTCTACATCGACATAGTTTCTGTTCTGTGATTACTCTTGCAAATGTAAGACAAATGTGTTCGAATAATTTCTATGATGATGCCTCAATTATATATATATATTAGAAATTTGTTATTGACTCTAATTTGCCAAGATCAAGTCATAAACAAGTCTGCAGATAATTACATAATAGAGAAATAGAGGGAAATCTTTCGCGACAAGCTTTATTTGTTGATTTAATAATAACGAAAAATTGTTTTTCTTTATTCAAACGAATAATTCATATTTGTGATTGAGTATATTACGCAGAAAATCAAAATTAATCTTTAATTGTATTTTCAGATAAACAATTTTATTTTAATTTCTTTTTAAAAACATTTTTATTATTGAAAATGAGTGGTAAGTGTGCATTCAAATAGTACTTTTTTTTGAAATTTAATGAATTATTAATTTTAGGCAAAGCTAATCCACCTGAATTAAAAAAATTTATGGATAAACGATGTCAATTAAAATTAAATGGAAATCGAACTGTCATTGGTGTGTTACGTGGCTTTGATCCATTTATGAATTTAGTTATCGATGAAGCTTTCGAAGTTGTTAAATCTGGTGAGAAACGTCCAATCGGCATGGTTGTCGCACGAGGAAATAGCGTGTCAATGATTGAAGCTCTTGAACGACTTGTTTGATATTATTCCATGATCGCTTTTTATCCACGTTGTTGATGCTTTTCTTCTTCTTTTACATAGGCAAGGCCACGAATTTGTTTGTTTTTGTACTTCTTACGTCTTGTACTTAAAAGACGGATTAAATCGAATAACAACTGATTGTAGCTAGTACTTCTGGAAATTCTGCATATCATAAAATTGACTTTAAAATGATAGATTGGAAAAGCACTAAGGGTGTCATTGTAAGCGTGAGTTTGAACCACCTACAAATACACTCGAGTTTTGTCAATGTTGTCAAGAGAACCTAGGAAGTGAGTTAAAAGATGCTGTAATTTGAAGATTTCGTATTGTAATTAAAATGTTTAATAGGAATCGATTTCATAGAAAGTACGCTGAAAAAAAGTTACCATTGCGAAGCTTTGATTGTCGAGCATTATTGATTCCGTATAGAGTTAGAGTGATGTTTGAAACTATTAAATTTAAACTTCCGAAAACTCGATCTTTCATTCTAGTAGTTATATATAATTGGAGACTACAGAAGAGAAATTAAAAGAATTTTCTTTTCTAATATTGACGAAAAGGAAAAATATGCATATTGAATTTTATTTAAAATAGAACACTAATAATTATTAGTAGCGTAGCAAAATTGAAATCGATTAAAATGTATGCTAAATATGTTTATTTCAAAATTGTGCAAAAATAATCTCTTCCTCATTATTTTCATGTTCTGTCACGCTTATGTAATGATTATCGTTCGTTACTGAGTCGTGATTTCGTTGACGGATCGCAATATATTCTTCTTCTGTTACTTTCCATGCTTTTCTTTCTTCACGAGTAAATGATACTACACAATTTTTCACTAAATTTGCTCCATTGAGTTCATTAATTATATCAACAAAATGTGGTCGCTTATGCCTATCGCCATTCCAACAACGAACCATTAAATCGTACACACTCTGCGAACATAGTTGTGGTCGTGATAATCGACGGTTTTGTTCGACTAAAAATCGTTTTAACAAATGAATCAATGATTGAGAATTATTATGAGTCTCGATTTCATAGGGTAAAGCGCCAAATGAATAGATTTCCCAAATTACAATACCAAATGACCAAACATCTGACAATGATGAAACTTCATCGGTACGATCAAAACATTCCGGTGCAGACCAGCGTGCTGGCACAGTATTATCATTTTTGCCCAGTTTTTCATCTTCAAAACGTGCTAAACCAAAATCACTCAATTTTATATGTTTTTCATTCTGAAGTAAAATATTTCGTACTGCTAAATCACGATGAACTATTTTATTGTTTGATAAAAATGCCATAACTTGTGCTAATTGATAGATCCAATGAAATGCATTTATCAATGGATCCAATGATCCTTGTTCTAAACGTTTTAAATATGAATGCAGATTTCCCATTGGAAGATATTCCATAAATATACGTAGATCTCTTTTCAAATTATGATCACAAATAAATGAATGAATGATAAAAGGATCATTTTTGAGTCGTTTCAGTAAGATTTCTGATTCATATTTATATTCGAGACGCCTACGAGAAGCGTATTCATAAGGAAATTCATCATTAACATTAGCGGTTTCGTGATGTGAAGAATTATTCAATTCATTTAATCGATATTGTTTGTATGAATCAATATTTGTTTCAGGAAGATAATCTTTGATAATAACAGAAATAGATATTGTGTTATCCACGAGACATTTCGTTAGCCATATAAGTCGATTATCCTTTTCATCGAGAATTTTTGCTGAATATATTTGGAATAAATCAATATGACTAATGGAATTAATATCTCTATCATCTTCAATTTCAGGATCTTCAGGAATAATTCCATAACTAAAGACAAGATAATTTGCACATATATATTAGTCATTGAATGATAAAAACCCGCGAACTTTTTTTTTCTTCAGTTGGTTCAATCGTTCAACGAATTTTATAGCTACAATATTCTACTTGGAAAGAATTCTGATAGGTACTGCTAAACAATATTATTCACGTAGAAATATACTCAGCATTAGAGTGACACACATTTGGCCTCAACTCAATACTTCTCTCATACCATATCAATATTTTTACCGGATGAATCATAAAGGAAGCTCATGGTATAATTTTAAACAAAAATCATGAACACAAATATAGTATACAGTATATCTAATGGAAATAAGCAGATTGACATTCTATTAGACTTTTGAATAGTTTCGCATGCCATGAATAGTTTATGCTGCTACTTACGTAGGATTCGGTGGGTATTTCACTGGTAGTAATAATGTTTTAGCTTTCATTGTTTCTGTTTCATCTTTATTTTGTCGAACAAATTCTTCCAATAAAATTGGTAAGATACCCTTGCGTTTAGTATGATTGTAGATTAATTCCTCGCATGATTGAAAGACTACTATCTGTGCCTGATCATCTTTTATCGTGTCGGTTATCAATGAGTATTTATACAAAATGTTGTCTGATAGATTTGTTGAATCATTAATGATACAACTATGTTTTTGTGTGATAAGATAAACAAATACTTGTCCATTATGATGAACACATAAGCCAAGTTCTCCAGTAGGTTTGCTTTTAGTTGCTTTTGTTTTATATAATAAGAAAAGACCTTCATTTTTAAAGCAATCTCTATTATCAGCTTTTTTAATATGTAATCGAATCTTTCCCATCCAATTGGGACATGCTAAATCGTTCAAAATAGTTTTAGCCTCGCTTCGAGATGATACTTCTATAGGATTTAAATAATTGAATTGATATCTATTGCAGAACATCTTTATACACTCATATGCATTATTTTGGTACATTTGAGCAATATCAAACGGAGTTTTCCCTTCACGTGTTAAAGGTATCAGAGGACAACCATGTTCGACTAGCAACATTGCACATTGCCTAATATTTTTCTGTGTTACTCCATTTGACATTCTAAACATTAAAAATAGACAAGTTAACATGACGAGGAAATTATCAATGAAATTTACGCCAAATTATGAAATGCTGCTAGATTCGATTGATGACTACCATCTGGATTTTCTCTATATACACATATTTAAAGAAAGTATCGAAAACAAAATCATTACCTTGGATTAAAATAATGTGGATCGGCATGTCGATCGATTAATTTTTTCAATATTCTAGGATGACCTTGTCGGCACGCATGGTGTAACGGTGAAAAACCATCGGAATCATTTATATTCACATCAGCTTTGTGATCAAGAAGAAGTTCCACAAATTCATATTTTTTAGCATTAATAGCTAATATTAATGGTGTGTGACCTTGTTTATTTTTTCCATTGATTTTATTTACTATACACAAAGCTTTCTTTTGCAGCGGATGAAGATCATTTCTTGATATTCGAATAAGTTCATTGAAATACGATGATAGACCTTTGGCAGCTAATTCATGAAGAATGGTGCTTTGAGAGCCCATTGCACGAACCTCATCGGGTAGTGGAATACATTCTGAAATCGATGGATCTATAGGTTTATACAAGGATATTCGAAATGGATATTGTAATTCGTGAAAAATATTTTCTTTTTTATGTTGAACAAGTACATCGATTCCGGTATACTCGCGTTTTACTTCAGATCCATAGCCATATCCTAGAAAGAGAGAGAGAGAGAGAGAGATAATAATAAATAAGAGCTAATAATGAACTGCAATTGAAGCGTACTGTTTTCCAAGATTTAAGGAAATTTGTGATAGTTTTAAAAAAATCGAGATATTATCCAAAAGAATTTCGTGTAGACTGATTAATTTTCTTTGACGAAAATGAAATATCTGATCATCTGCCATTTTCAGATATATAAAATTCAATAATCAGTTTCGTATGCAATTTCACGCTTCAACTTATGTAGAGATTTGACCCTCAAGTCTATTTAGTTAACAATGTGATAATTTGGCAGCAATCGTCAATTTGAGTAATGGTATCAAGTTTTGGACGATTAGTTATTTTTTATGATGCAATGCTATATATAATTATATCTCCAAAGATGTCTACTTATATTCAATATTCTACGTTAGTTTTACTTCGTAGTGAACAATTATTATACTAATGATTCTTCGTGTCCAATTTTTCCTGTAAGGAAATCTCCATGCTCTAAGAAATTCACATCTGACGATCTATATCTGTACTCACCGGAGAGAAACCAGAATGCTCTGCGTGCTTTATCACAACATATGGGTACTTCGACAACTTGTTTGTGACAAACAAAATTAAGAAAATATTCAACNTTTGAAGTTCGTTTACTCTCTTCAGCTGCCCGAATGAAGAATGTTCCTATGTACATATATAGAAACAATTTTTGAAATTATTTTGATAATTTAATTTACCATCAGTGGCTTGTTGAAGTTTTTCACGTGCACGTAAACTAGCAAATCGATCATATATAAAATAACAATAAACTGCTTCACTTCTTTGTAATATATCATATTGGATTTCGATACGCTTACGAAAATCTTCAGCTTGTGCAATCGTTAGTGTTAAGGAATGTGCTTTTGGTTCGCTACTACTACCGGTAGATCCTAGGGAAGTATGACTTTCATAAGATGATGTTGATCCATTTTTATGAGATCTTTCATGTGGTTTCGACTCACAACTTGTTTCGACTTGTCTTCGTTCATTCTTTAGTACTCTAGATTGTATTTCACCACCAGGAACATCCATGCAACAATCATATGTGTCTGAAATTATTGAAGATCCAAAGTGAGAACTTGAGTCATCATTGATTGGTGTCGTCTTCATTGCTAAAATAATTTTGATACGTAATATATTTTGAAAGCAAAATATTTACTGGTATATATGCAGGCAACATGGTTGTATGATTAATTAGTTAAGAAAAAAAGGTAATAAAAGATACGAATATAGATTAATTCATAGATTTTATACCGTGCTTTCTTTACCTGTAATAAAATAAGACACATCTATGAGATGATTACGTTGATATTATGAAGAAAGATAAGAAAAATATTGTTTTTAAGCATGACATTCTAATTTCGGTAGTCATGAGATCAAATCAATTTAAGTTGCTGTAATTATATGTTTTAATAACTTGTTTTTCATAGGTTTTAAAATAAAACCAGGAATTAAAAATTTTTCATGATGCACATATGAATCTTTGAAAACAGTTGAATATATGTTATTGTGAAATAATCATTTTTTTTATGAAATAAATTCACGCTTTTTTTAAAAATAACTAGCGAATATCGATGATATTTAACTTTACTTCTTTTCTCCATCCAGTTTTTCGATTTCACGCTCTCGAGAGGTATTATAATTATGTTGTTAACAGTTGATTATTACTTGTATTTCATAAAATACTTGCATTATTTTTGCTTTCTGACTGAATTTGTTTTTGAATGAGTTAACATCATAATAATTTCAGTATGAACAATTGTGTTTTCAGAAAGAAGAGTTAATATTTATGGCATTCTTCAATAGAAAAAATTAGTATTTCGATTAATTCTTTGCCAACAACAAACTCAATCGATCGAAAGAATTACGTAGCTGTAAACATATACGTATATCAAAGAATGTACACACAGTTATTTTCTATGATGATATGTTTCATTACTTCGTATGCGTCACATGTCTATTCAATATGTTGAAAAATGAAGATGTACATTCTGATCGTCTGGCATGTTTTCGCTGTGATACAAAAAACAAACAGTTGACTGTTGAAATTTTTGAGAATTCTAAATCAACTCTTGAAAATATTACACTTCAGTTTCTTGTCAATAAAATTCTCACTGTTGTCTTGTTTTTTTTTGCTTCAAGATTTCTCTAAACTAAGCAAACTCTTGAAAGAATTCTAAGAAAGTCCCAGTTGCTGCCACCGATCAATGAATACATGAGTTAACACCGTGCTTGACAAAATCTCTCAGCATGTCTTTGAGATGAAATACAACTCTCAAGAATAGAAGTGTACGCCAATACGCTGAGCAACTACTGTGAGCGCCGGCATGATGTTAAAAAAACATATTTTAAAAGAATTTCCATCTTTAGGGATAGTTTTTAGCGATGTTATTGTATTGGTATTAATGATTGTTTTCTGTGACATTAGTCGTTTCGTTTTGTCATACCTTGAAAACTTTAGGAAGCTAATAAAGATAAAAAATAAACGAGCATTGAAGACTTTTGAGTATCATTGGCACCGTTAAAAGACAAAAAAAAATGAAATCAAACAGTACCAGTTAACATCGATTAATGCATCAGCTTACACATCTCGTTGTAAAACCAAAAGGTGAATTAATTTTCAAACGTTTTTCAAAGGATAATTACAAAGAAATTCTATCAAGTTGTTTTTTTTAATATTCGTAATAATTTGAAGACATAGTTAGCATGAATATTTTATATACTAACTATTGAAATTAGTAATAATATAATACTAGAAATATAATGATAATCAATAACTTTTTGCAATTGAAATGTTGAAAAACGAAAAAATACGACGGAATATTGAATCTCATATCGCTGAGTCGATTCGATTATTTTTAATCTGATCTGAAACATAAGGCTATACTACGTATTGTCATCAGAGTTTGTTGTAGACAACAGAAAAAGCATGCATCATGATAGTTAATATGATATGATTTGTATCTGAATTTGGACTATATTCTTACGCCATCTTTCTTCTAATGTAAGGGTTTTCGTTGTTGGCTTGTTTGCTTTGCTTCTGTGGATTACTAACTGTTGGAAGTCAGCTGGAGTAAAGAACAAATAATATACTTCACTCGTTCAAGACAGTCAATAAAATTAAAATATCCTTATGAAGTTGTTTTCGCACCACTTTTTGCTAGAATTTTTTTCTTTTTTTTCTTTCTATAATTGTTGTATTTCAGGTTCATTTCTGTGCATTTACCTTTAAAAAAACGCAATGCTTGGCTGGGGTATCAATGGGTATGGGCAACTTGGCCTAGGTCCAGCAGCCGTGACAAATTTTATTCCCACACCACAACGCATACCATTTTTTAATGATTATGCATGCACACAAGTTGCATGTTCATTGACACATTCAATATTTTTACTTAATGATGGAAGTGTATATACAGCAGGAAGTAATGAGTATTCTCAATTAGGTCGAGAAGGACGAACAAGTGTGCCTGGTGAGATTTGAGCTGAAAAAGATTGTTCACTTTTATTATTATTATTATTACTTATTTGAATTTTTTTAGAAAAAGTTATATTACCTCAACATGCTGAAGTTGTCCAAGTAGCATGTGGACAACATTTTTCAGTCTGTTTAACATCAAATGGTAAAGTAGTTATATGGGGTTCAATAAGTGGTAAAGTAACTAATGATGATGGATTTTTTTATCAAAAACCTGAGTAAGCGTTTATGGTTCTATCCTGGAATAAGGATATAAGATATATATTTATCAATAGATATTTGGGAGGATTTACTGACAAACGAATGATACAGATTGCTGCTGGATATAATCATTGTCTTGGATTAACTGATGTAAGTTTAAAGAATAGATAGATGAATTTAATTAATTCTATTTAGGATGGAACGGTTTATTCGACGGGTATGAATGCACATGGACAACTAGGTTTAGGACATAATCATGATTGTGTTCGTGCAACTCCAATTGTATGTCTTCGAGGTAGTCCTATAGTTTTTATAGCTTGTGGTGCATATCATTCATTAATTATATCAAAAAGTGGGTAAGTAGACGATTTCTAAGAACGAGTCTTTTCTTTTACATAATTAAACAATTATCTTCTATTTAGAACTGTTTTCACCTGCGGTTTTAATTCGTAAGTATTTGTAGCACAAAAAAACACAAATTTGATTTTTGTTTAAATGATAAAACATATGTATTTTAGATCAGGGCAATTAGGTTTGGGTGATACTGATTCACGTGTATGGCCAAGTAATGTTAAATCATTACAACAACAAAAAGCAACATATGCATCATGTGGAGAAAAACATTCCGCTGTAATTACACTTGAAGGAGGAGTATTCTCATTTGGATCTAGTACGCACGGACAACTTGGACATAATTCTACAAATGATGAACTTTTACCAAGAAAAATATCTGAATTGATGGGTTCAGAAGTTTCACAAATAGCTTGTGGAAGGTATGTCGCCATAGGAAAAGCCTTATGCCAAATTATTCGATGATTAATATGAACTTCGCATAAGATTTACAATATACGTAATTAAAATTAGAATCGCATAGGCTACTATTTTCAAACAAAAATGCTTGATTTATCATAGATCTTTTTTTCATTTGTCCATTTGAAAAAAATATATATGTTATAATATAAGAAGAAAATAATAATTATTTTTTCTAAATAGATTATTCATAGACATCTCTGATAGCCTATGTTTTCTTTACTTAAGAAACAGAAAACAGTTCCCTTTTAGGAATAACTATCATTAATATATCTATTCTACTCATGATGAATTATATACGTATTTTAATAGTTCTATACTAAGTGTGTTAATGTAGAAGGAATAGAATTTAAAATGTTTTACTTGTCATTTAGATCTCATACGGTCATATTCATGCCAAATATTGGTCAAATATCAACATTTGGATTGGCCTGTGCAGGTCGTCTAGATACCAAACTAACAACATTTGCTTCGATACCGCAAAAACTAGTAATGCCATTTTTACCATACAAAACAATGAAACAAGTAATTAGAATTCAAGTTTATATTATTTATGTAAGGCTTATATTTCATTTTCAGCTTAATAGACAACTACCAACAGATAAAAATCCAACAACATCATATCGTAAATTCAAATCGGGAGATACAAAACCCGTACAAACAAATTTTCAAGTTATAGGCATATATTCTGGTGGCAATCAAATATTTGTTCGAATATCTTCTCGAGTCTGTTTTTCATATTATTAATAATAATTATATCTAGCCATTAAATTATATTTAATTAAGGCACAACGTCCAGATGATTATCGAATTTACTCAACATCTCGTCCATTACTTGAATTAAATCTTGATTTTGCTAAATGGCTCTGTAATGTTCCTCAAAGTTCAGATACACTTAAAGATGTTGAAAGGTTTCAATTTTCTACTCATTAAAAACTAAATTAAATTGAAATATAATATTTCATTTTTTTAGAAAATTATCACGATTATTCAATACGGAAGCATGTTTAAATGGTTCATTTCTATCTTTGCCTGATACACATTTCCGTACATCGTCAAGTAATCCAGGTATTGATCTTGATCAAGTGATAACTGTTATGGAAAAATTACGCTCATGTGATCCAAAAGTTCAACAATTGGTTTGTTCTTTTCAATGAATGTTTCTGTATGCAATATTTCATTTTCATTCAATAGTTATTTGAACATATTCAATCTATACTTTTAACATTACCTGAAACAGCTCCATGTTTTGAAGCATTACGTATTTATCTGATTTTACCATTTTGTCATATATTCGAAAATGAAGAATCATTTGAAACTGTATCAGCACCATTTGCACAAGCTGCTACACGTTTGAAGAAAACAGCTGACGGAAGGGTGTTAGATTACTGGATTTTACATATTGGAAGAAAATTTGTACAAAGAATAATTGAGGTAAATACAAAAATTGTTAACATGCATTTTATCTAATGTTTTTTTTTCACTTGTTGTTCTAGTTATATAAACCTCTGGTTGTTAAAATTATTCAAATAAATAGTATGGGCTCAACTTTGGCAACGGAACAATACCAAATAGTTTTAGAAGCTGTTCTGGAATTATTGAAGAAAGTTCATAATGTAAGTATTATTCGACTTTCTATTTCTCTTTTTTATTCCGATTTGAGATTTAGAAAAACAAATTTTGTCTAGACCTCCTTATGAAGTTATTTGTCGAATGTAGCGCCGATGTTTTGAAAAATTAAGTTTAAACTATAAAATTAGAAGTCGAATAAAGTTTTCTCCAATAAGAAAAGTCATCTCAAACTTCAGGATGTCTGTATATCATCCAAGAAACTGACTGTAATCTTAACTCAAGGATTTTGAAGAATATCAGCTCATGTAACGTTTTGATAGAGATATCGGAAACACTTTTCCTTTAGAGTACTGATTTTTCAACGAAATTCTATTATCGAATTCGTTTCGAGATCAGTGTATCCAATGATTATACATAATTTAGATGAACAAGTTTTTTGGTTTGCTATTACGAAAATAAAGTTTTATCTAAAATATTCGTCCTGCGTACAATATATGATTTTATTACTAATGAATGAAGTCCCTACAGAAAACAATTCATTAATATTTTCATACTTCAGCCAAATTATAACATGTGTCTATGCCCTCTTAATTTTGTTCTAATTTACCTGTTACTTGAATGCGTAGAGAAATTTCCGAATTATATGAGCTAGTTGTTCAATAGGTCACGAACAGTTTCAAGTAATTCGAATGTAAAAGTGACAAAAATCTTGTTTCTATTGATTGTAAATTAGAATATAAAATATTTTGAATTGTAAAAGTGAGATATTAGATGGGAACTTTTTTCCAATGATCATATTACAAAATATAGATGAATTTCAGAAGTAGATCTTCCTCTAGTTTTTGAAGTTTTAGATTTCAATTTTTTTTGTACGATATCTGTAGATACTTAATTGAAGATTAATCAAGAGTTGATCATTTTAAAATTTAATCTATTATAATTATAGGTTTCATGCAATATGGCCAAACCAGAATTAGTAAGACATGATGCGTTTTATATGAAAGAATTGAATGATATGATTGATATTAAACGTGATTATGATTTTTGGCAAGCACGTCGATATTTAGCCGTTGTATGAACATGAAAATTATTATTTAAAAAATACAATTTTCTTTTTGTTTCTGTTTTCACTTTTAGGAGAAAAAAATTGTCTCATTTTGTGATTATCCATTTCTTTTTGATCTTAAAGCTAAAATTTGTAAGTATCGTTTTTTCTTAATATTCAAAGAATCTTCTATGATGGCAGTCTGATCTTAGTATTACTTCAATATCATGGTCAACTTGAAATGCAAGAAGCCATTCGTAATGCTTTTATGCACAATTTCCAAACAATGATGGGAGCTCGTGTAGAAACAGTGAATCCTTTACTTATGTTGCATGTACATCGTAATACAATTGTACAAGATACAATCGCTCAAGTAAATTATACAGGAAAAACCAGAACGACGAGTTCTTCTGGAGCATAGAAAATTTAGAATCGTTTTATGATTTTTTCCTTCTGATGATATTAGGATTTAATTCGTTGTTTCTGTTTTTGCAGTTAGACAAATATAAAGATGATGATTTCAAAAAACCATTACAAGTTTATTTTCATAATGAAGAAGGTCTAGATGCTGGTGGCATTCGAAAAGAATTTTTTCTTTTATTAACTAAAGAAATATTAAATCCAAAATATGGAATGTTTAGTAAGTTGAAAGGAAAAACGAAATAATGATGTAATTAAATAAATTCTTTGTAGCTGTATATGAAGAAACAAATACAATATGGTTCAGTGATTATTATGATGAAGAAGAAGAAGCGATGTATAAATTAATTGGAGTGCGTATATAGATAATTTTAAAAGACTTGTTTTAAATTTTCTTTAGCATGTGTTACGATGGCCTTACAATATAAATTGCACTTATATATATATAACCTAATTTTTTCTTATGCATCTCGTGTTCTTCAATTGCATGTTTTATAATAGATGAATTATTATATGACGATATAAAGAGTGCATGACCACAAGTAAAATATGTATCCTTAGAGAGACAAAGAGATTTCATTACATAAACAAGCAGCTACGAATATTTTATACAGGCGTGCACTAAATATATGTATTCCAGAGAAACGTAGTAGTCTTTGTTTATATAGTCTATACTAATTTTCAAGCAAGTTTAAAACAATCGATATGTTATTTGTATACTAAAGAATTTATAAAATATTTAAACTTCGAAGATTTGTTCGACATTGAATTCATTCAGAACCTCTCATGTGTATTATGATATTTCAGTTTGTTGAGAATTTGAGGGCTGCTTTTGATTATATTGACAAGCTCTCTAAGAATATTAAGGTCTCCAAACAATGTTTAAATAGGACAAAGAAAGCTAATTATCTTGTTCTCGTGCGTAGACTTTAATAAAATTGAACAAATATGAAGTCGTTTACTTGCGATTTCTGAGGATAATCTAGCTTCAGCTAGAAATTTAAACTTATTTCCAGATATTCATGCGAATTCAAATCTTTTTTATGACTTTTCTAAATCAAGCCAATATTGCCCTTGTCTTACAAGTCGTTTATTTTCGGAAAGCTCAGTAGTCTAAAGACGGATAAAAAGAACTCTAAACATATTTTTATATTAAAATTTCTATAACAAATTTTTGATATAGATTTTGTAACTTAATTAGCATTTCGATTGACGAGTAAGAAATCAATATTGTAAAATTGTGAAGAGAAACAATGATAAGTGAGACAGTCATGGAACAATAATCATTATGGGACATTCAATCATATTTTAACTTTTATTTTTTTTTAGACACTGTGCGCATTAGCTGTATATAATATAACAATAATTGATCTTCCATTTCCATTGGCTCTTTATAAAAAGCTATTGAATAAAACAAAAATAGATCTTGAAGATATGAAATCGGTATCTCCTACAGTTTATCAAAGTCTTAGATCGCTATTAAATTATAAAGAAGATGATCTTGAAACTACACTTTGTTATGCATTTGATATTGAGCGTGAAATTTATGGTGAACGACGTCGTACTGAATTAAAGCCAGGTGGCTCATCTATAATGGTTAATCAAAAGAATAAACACGAATTTGTTGAGTTATATATTGATTACATATTTAATAAATCATGTGAAAAACAATATCAAGCATTTTCTGCTGGCTTCCGTCGTGTTATTAATTCGAAACCACTTGAATTATTTTATCCTGACGAATTAATGGCTTTTGTTGTATGATTTCAACAATGAATATCATTATTTTGAATGTCGCCTATTGTTTTTCTTAGATTGGTAATACAAATTATGATTGGAATGAGTTTCAGAAAAAAACGGAATATAAAGGAGAATATCATGCTAATCATCCGGTGATGTAAGTAAAAGCATTAACGAAAAGATCTGTTTTTTTAGAAAGTTTTGTTTATTTTAGTCAATGGTTTTGGCAAGTGTTTCACAAATTAGGTGAAAATGAGAAAAAAAAATTTCTTTGTAAGTATACAACATTTCACTATCTAAAATTTATATCGAGTTCGAATTCGAGTTTTTGTATTTCGGAATACTTCTCACTTACATTTTTCTTCATTATCGTTGAATTTTTTAAATATCATCATATTTATATTTACCATGAAAAAATCTGAAATAGCTTCTTTGAACTTAGTTCTACTTTCGTTTAGTAATGAATTGAAAAAAATTGTAATGTAAAAATGAACATGACAATTCGAATTTCTATGATGTCTGCAATTAATCACTTGCATATAACTTATCATAGGCGGCGGAGCCCTTAGGTTAGGGGAGGTTGGGTGGGCTCAGTTATTTGAAAAAATCCTGATTTCATCGTAATTCTATATTTGATAAGTGAAAGCGGTTAGAAGAGCGATGCTATTTTTTTCTCCGAACTAATGTTCAGCCTGAGGATGTGTATATTGCATGCTTTTGAAATGTATTCACTTATTAATGCTAACGCCTCCTTTATGAAGATGAAGAGGACTGCGATCAACAATGACACAACAACGCTTTCATCATGTCTTTATTCCTCATATTCATAAAGAAAAATTAGATCAGTTAGACTTGAGCAGCATTTGTTCTGATTTTATTGCAAAAAATCAGAGTAGAAAAGCCTTTTTTGGGCATGAATAATAGTTTTTATACTTGCAACTTATTTATTTGCTTTAATCGCGATTTAAGATTTTGTAGGCTTATGTTGGTAATGAAATAAAAATTTTGATAGTGTAATAGAATTGTTGATTGCTCTGAAGGTGTGCAAATGGGTCGTCAGGTGAATGAATCCGATCGGATCTTATAAAATCCGACGAGCCGACAAAGTCCCATGGGATGTCGGGTTGAGGAACTACTAACGGATCCCTAGTGTTGGAATCCGGTGAACATCCGATCAAATTCAACAACCGAATTCGATAGGAATTTCAGGAGTCGGATTCCAACACTAGGGATTTGTGAGTGGGTCCAGAACCCAGATTTACTTAGAATCCTGCAGGAACCGATCGAAATTCGATTGGATCCAGCTATCGGATTGTTCGTCCTGGGCCAGTGAAGAAAATGTTTTGAATGAAAGTTGTAACCAAGGAATTTAATACTCTGCTTTCTCAATCTAATGCCAACTTTCTGTCGTTGTTTTCAAAAACAAAATTTGAGCCTCCCCTAAATTAGAAACGTTCCGCCGCCTATGCTCTGTATAGTCTGCATGTTTTTGTATAAACAATATTTATATGAACAACTTTTGAACGGAGTATCGTGACTTATTCTTCTAATATTTAAATAGTACAATTTCAGTTGTATTGTCTCATCTATATTGTGCTTTGTTTTTTAGTATTTCTAACTGGTTCTGATCGTGTACCTGTCTTTGGCTGGAGCCAAACACTAGTAAGAAAATTATATTTTATCAATTCAATCCTATAAATTCGTATTATTTTATAGCCAATGACAATTCAACGAAGTCATACAGATGATGTACACTTACCAGTCAGTCATACATGTTTTAATATTCTCGATATGCCATTATATTCATCAAAAGAAATTCTGAAAGCTAAATTACTTGAAGCAATTCAACACAATCAAGGTTTCAATCTTGTTTAGATTGAACTGTATTTTTTTAATAACAAATTTATTATCTCTTCGTTCACTCAATTAAGCGGTTAAGCATTTTTTATTTTTTTATGCTTATTTTTGGGTGATTCTGCTGCTTTATTATACTTCTATATGAGTATATATATATATATACGTATATATATATATCAGAACAGAATTTCTTCGTGATAAGTTCTTCAATAACAACTAATTCTATTTTTTATTTTTATTTTTTTTTGTAAAAGAATAATATTTCTCTGTTTTGTATGAGAAAAAAATCTCTATTACGCTTTCAAAACAAATATTTTATTGTACGTATAAATAAAAATAAAAATATCATTTTATATAAATCTTACATTGAAAGTGTTTGTCGATTATAAAATGAAAATATTCGACATGTTGATTAGGATTAATTGTTTGATTGAGAATCTAAATGTAACATCAGAAAAAAAAATTCTATTTAATTAAGAATAAAAAAAGTAGCCATTATGTTTCAAAAGTAATTGTTTGAATAAAACGCTATAAACGCAGTAAAAGTTCTATTTATCCAATAGTACCGAAACATTATGCCAATCAGTATATAAAAAAGATTTAGTTAATTGACAGGTGTGACTAAAATAAACAATAATGGTGAATAGGCGTGTTACCATTACTTTTACTATCAAAATTACTTCTTCATTTCTTACTCATCCAATCACAATTTGTGGGAGTGTATGATCCCATGAATAAGTAATCGAAATATTCGTGTTTCTTCAAATAGAATAGGAGCGAGGTCACAAGTTTTCTATTTGTCAAAAAGAAAGTGCCCCTGCACAAATTCCTCAAAACTCTAGATATATTCAAAAAGTTGCATACAAAATGATTAATGCTTCAAGCAAAATGCACGGGTCTTCTTTGAGATAGATAAGCTGTTATCTTCTTGTACGCCAATGCCTATCAGTTTCCATAAGTTTCTTAATTATAAACCTGGGAGTTACAAAGAGAAATATATGAATGGATGACAACGAGCATATTCGTTGCTAATGGCGGATCAACGATTCGAACTATACTGTCTGAACATTTAAGAATGTTGTTTCTTATTGAGAAGCTCTAGTCTAGCAAAACGTCTATCTGTGAAACTTCACAAAAGCCATCTTTTCTACCGACGTATCCACTATGCTAAATTCGACTATAATTATATTCGTAGTTTTTGCAATTTCTTTTCTTTGAAATACATACCATAATGTCAATCTTTTACCTTACGGTTCAGCGTTCAATATTTTTTGTTTTTGCTTTCGAGACTTAAATATCAATACAGTTAATGAATATAATTTATATAATCTAACAAGGAAAATAGTATGATATAGGTATAGGACGCTTAATACTATTTTTGTTTTTGAGTGTAAAACATAGTACTCTGAAATAGCATAGGAGATAAGTTTTCTTCTTGATTAAATTCACACAAGAAAGGTAATTTAAATCAACTAATTTCCTGTAAATATTCTCTCTATAGTTGCAGTTCAAATTCAAAGAGAAAACGAAACCAGTAACTCACATTTCATCATAAAATGTATTAGAAAACAAATATCTTAAAATGTTTATTGCTTGCGACTGACCAACCACTGCCTATGATAGTGTGATCGAAGAGTCAATTCCATCAACGTGAATTTGTTGAAAGTAATTGAAAACGAAATTTATTTGGACAAATAAATAACGATCATATAGATTGTTTAATATTGAATAAAATAAATTATTTTGATAGCGTTAGATTAAATATGTGATATGAAAATAATAATCATAGCTAATTTACTCTCATTTTTCGTGAAGCATAGATAATATGCATCAATTTTCTTTACTTATTTATCATTTTGATAATAATACTAGAAAAAAAGAATATATCTTTTAGTGTTGAAAGAACATTTCTCTATGTAGTATTTGATGAAGAAGTTTTCAAATTTTGGCATAGAAAAACAAATCACCTTGTGTAACCCTTAATCATTTGTGAAGATATATTTTCTTTTTCTGATCTTTAATTATGACATGAAATCTATTATTTATAGTATCTAAAAATACAGAACTATCCGCTGGGAAAATAACGTTATGCATTCGATATTGATTTGAAAGTAGCTTTCATTATTTATTCTATGATACTAGCTATTTAGATACGAATAGTATTTGGATCAAACAACAAATCTTACCTTTAGAAAATTCATCTTCATCTATTGCATTTTCTCGTTGATATTTTTTTCTTGTCAACGAAATTCTATTATTTGTTAATTCTGTTCGATTTTCCATTCTACTAACAAGAGAATGATTTGCAAAAGCGTGTGATGGCGTATTTGAAATTAACGCACGTCGATGTAAATCTAATAGGCTTCGTCGAACTATTGATGGAATTCTTTTTGGATTTAACGCTTGCTGTGCTGGTAGCTGCTTGTACGGATTCATTTCAAGGCTCATTCGTTGATTATTCGGATGTAAAGGATTTAATGAAATAGTACTTTGTCCAAGTTGAATTGTACTTGACGATAGAATTTTCTCAGATATAAACGATTTATTGTATAGACAAGTTTCACTTGGAGAATGTATATGAATTGTTGTTCGAGGTGATGCATCAATAGTTGGTTCGGAAGTAGCACGTAAAAGATGACTAGGTGATGGGGCTGTTGATTGTGTTGAATTAGCTGCATCTCGTTCATCAAGTGTAGATGGACTGAAACTTGTTTTATTATTCAGATAATAATTCGGCCGTATTGATGGTGGATTACATATTCGTTCTAGTTTTCGTCCCAAACATATCACCGCAAACAACCATAAACCAATTATGATCAAAACAAGAATATTTTCCGAAAGACTCATTTTATAGATAGTTTCTTCCATTAGATCTAAAAGTAAAAACTTATATAATTAGATTCTATATTTGTTATTATCAAGTTGAATGAAAAGATATTACTACGTATGTGTCGAAGAGAAATAAAGATACTCAACATATGCCTAGATTAATAGCACTCAGATGACAGCTTTGAAAAGTAGCAGAAGCATAAATGAAATGATTTATCAGAAGTCGAAAATCATCAATCTTATTGTTTACGTGGCATGAAAAAGAGAAAATTAATCGTCACACAAACAACGAGTACTTGTTGCATGAAGTGATGGTTCATTTTGGCTCATATATTTCTAAACAATACAAAGATCCCTGATGAATTTGAGTTCAAACATATGTTACGTTCCTACTTATCTAAATTTCATTTTTCTTGCACACAATGCAACCTTATTCATGAAATGAACTGATGAAAATGCATACTAATAAATGTTTCTTCAAATCCCTGAGGTTACATAAAAGACGACGCTATTATTCACATTACAATAGAGAGAAAACATCAATGGCTTTTTTACGGCTCGATCAAATGCAGTCACGAGCATAAAAGTACGTCGATTCTTGTTTGCCTTATTGTTCCATAAAAATTCTCTTTGNCTTTCCAGAACTTACCCAAAGATTTCGAACGTATGTATACTATCGTTAAACTGTTGAATGTTTGTATCGGAATGTTTGGAAAAGAATCGTTAATTATATCCTATGTATTCTTTCTTCCTTTCTGATTATAAATGATAGTTCTGACATAGTATTTATTATTATTGTTTTTTCCTTCTCTCAAACTAAAGATACTATCTTTCATAAATTATATGTATATTTATTAATATCATAAAAAAATTTTTTACTAGTCACTTAGACAAATACATTCTTGACGAATCATAATATTTGATCTTTCTATATTTTACTCTTCGTATTCATAATTAAAACGACAAACATGTGTGCTTTCCAGTTGACATATCTCTTTTTAGTTACAAAAAGGATCAATTTTAGCCGTATGACGTACGCACCACATGATGCATTCTTTCATTATAGACGCCGACGATTATCGAAGCATATGATTGACAACATCGTAAAGCCAACAGATAATAATTTTTACTGAATCTATTGATACGATCATTAGTTGTTTTATTTTAGAACAAGCACAATCTGTAAACTTATAAAGAGTTGGTAATTCAATTGATATATGAATGAATGTTGAGCGGTACCTGAAAATTCCTGTTATTTTTTAAGACATGAGATAACATGAACTTGATTGGACAAATTCAATGGTCGAATAGAAACAACAAAAAAAAAACAGGAAATGTATTAAATAAGTTGGTTATCGGATTCATAAATTAGCATCAGACATTTGGAAATTCTCAAGAACTAGCGATGAAATCAATAATTTCCGAAGTTTTTCCTCTTTGTTCGACATGACAGACTTTCACAAATAATTCTCTCATGAAGAATTTCGAAAGTTGATAACGATTAAAAAATACTTTTGTAAATGTACTTTTCAGTGTTTCTTTCAATCAATACTGACTATTGACCTTTTCACTACTATTCTCATCCATTTGAATTAGATTTATGAGATTTAAATGATTCCAATCTTTCGCTGAGCATTGCGAGTACAAAACAACTGGTTTTTTTCAATAACATGGCCTCATGGTGTTGCTATTATTGCCCTATAGATATTTTAACAGCATCATTGTTTTAGCGGATGTAAAAAATAAAACAAAAGAAGTTTCTTTTTTACAAATTGTTTAATGAAAAAGACTTCTATTGATAACTAATTGTCAGACATGCATTCAGAGTAAATATAATTTTATGAAATATTTTATATCGTGAGAACCTTTGCCAAAAGAGTCAATTACACGATCGATTTACCTTCACTCTACAATGTTTTGATTATTCAGACTTTGCATGCGATCTCGGCGTTAAATAGACTTACAAAAATACAACAAATTTAGTAAATTTTCTAATTAATAGTCTTACAAAAGTATCGGCTAATGAGGAGAGATCAGCTTTCATTGAAAAACAATGAATACTTTTATATACACGAGTTTTTCATATATTTCTTTCGAAAATCTGAATGTCTTACAATCATGAAACTACTGAAAAATAGATGGAAAGCAATGTCTTTTTTATATACTATATATCCATAGCACCGTTATGTCGCAGATCAATAATGACATACAGATGTTTAAATCATGTCATTATTATTGTCACAGCTACAAACAGAAGTATTAGACAAATTTGATTTGAAAATTGCATAGCCTGATTCTATTTGCAACAGTAGCAAATAACAACACCTCTTTTGTTTGATCCTGAACAGTATTTACTTCAGTTGCAATAGTGTATTTACTTTTGACTAGATTCAAATGTGTTTTGTTGTTGATCGTATACAGTCATTAATTTGAACAGTTCTATCAAATTAATTTTTTAGTTTAAACTTATAGAAATATACCATTATAAAAACTAGGTTTTGATAATGACATTAAAGCTTCTCATATGCTTGTCATTTTTATCTACACCGTACGTTTAGTTTCAACATTGATCTGTCTATTGTATTTGCAACTCTAGTTATCTATACAGAATTGAGATAAATTTGTTTTGCGTCAAACGAAATATGGTACCGACAGATACTAAAAGTCATTACCCTAAATGTTTGAGAGATGGAATAATAATTGTAAAATAGAAATTTGGATTTCATTTGAATGATTTATGTTCTTTAATAAATGTTAAACACTCAACTTCAATAATCTTAACTAATCTCTTCAATCAGCATAGTTAAATATTTCAACCAAGTTTATTCTCAACCCTTTACACTGTCTCTAACGATAAAAAATGGAATCTATCGAGACTGAAACTCATCGTCTATTTAACAAGCAGTTCGAGTGATCATTGGTTTTTTAAGCTGAAATTATGCATATTTTTCGGATAGTGTCACATATCATAGATTAATAGTTTTTAGGATAATAGTCAAAATTAATTTCGAATTAATGATTTGTATAGAGACAGATCCTTGAAAAAAAATTTCTTCTAGTTCCACTACTTTTATCATAAGGTAAAACAATGAGTAAAAGCATCCATTCTCTATGGTGTCCATAGACACAAAGCAAATTTGCGATTCTTAAGGTGCACGCACGGCGAACTTCGAGTGAAATTTTTAATTTTCGTCTTTTTCACCTCATCCGATAGAGAATTTTACGACGATCACGAATATATGTTTTTTAAGATATTTCGATGCTTCCTTCAGTTCGAAAAATCGAAAATACTTCAGGTTTTCAAAAACACTTGGTTCTTTGCATGATTTTCGTAAAATTGAATTTCTAGACTTCTGAATCTATTTAGAGACTGGAAAAGCACATTTTCTTGTTCAGCTTGAAAAACTGAATCAGAAAATATATTAACAATTGTTTTTGACCTAACCAGGTGAATCAATCCGATACGAAATCCCATTGGATTCTATGGAGTTGTACCATCCGACGAAATCCCGTTGGATTCCTGGTTGAGGAATCAATGTCAGATCCGACAGTCGTATTTCCAATGATATCCGAAGCATTCCGATTGACGGTTGATGTCGGATTTTATTAGTTTCCGATACTAGGATCCGATATTGATTCCGGAACCAGGAATCCGACGACAATTCGATAGTTTCCTTGCGCCTTCCGAAGAGTTCCGTCGGATTCCAATAGGAACCGATCGGGACTCATTGGATCCTAGGCTAGGATTCATTCTCCTGGGTAAAGTATCGTCCATCAAGGTCTCTAGAAGCGCGATTATCAAAGCCCAAAATATAATTTTTAAAAACCTTTCAAAAACTTTTCCTGATGTGCTAGAATCGATTTCTTTGCATGGTTCGATTCGCCGGATGCTCCTCTTCTAAAGTATACGAGTAGCATTTCGAAATTCTTTTTCTTCGTGGAAAAACTTGGGTTTTACCTAGAGCTATGCGGAAACCTACGAATCCACAT
>OENM01000163.1:9735-43761 GCA_900239745.1 Rotaria magnacalcarata | reverse complement strand
ATGTGGATTCGTAGGTTTCCGCATAGCTCTAGGTAAAACCCAAGTTTTTCCACGAAGAAAAAGAATTTCGAAATGCTACTCGTATACTTTAGAAGAGGAGCATCCGGCGAATCGAACCATGCAAAGAAATCGATTCTAGCACATCAGGAAAAGTTTTTGAAAGGTTTTTAAAAATTATATTTTGGGCTTTGATAATCGCGCTTCTAGAGACCTTGACGGACAATGCTTTAGGTCAAAAACAATTGTTAATATATTTTCTGATTCAGTTTTTCAAGCTGAACAAGAATATGTGCTTTTCCAGTCTCTAAGTAGATTCAGAAGTCCAGAAATTCAATTTTACGAAAATCAAGCAAAGAACCAAGTTTTTTGAAAACCTGAAGTATTTTCGATTTTTCGAACTGAAGGAAGCATCGAAATATCTTAAAAAACATATATTCGTGATCGTCGTAAATTTCTCTATTGGATGAGGTGGAAAAGACGAAAATTAAAGTTTCACTCGAAGTTCGTCTTGCGTGCATTTGTAAATCACCGCTTAAAACTGATTGATCACGTAGAGAATCTCCTTCTTGATATAAAACAGTCTGATGGATGATGTTAAAACGATCTGAGAGAGTTTTAGAAAACATTTTATACTCCCGGAACAACAGATTTTTATGAATATTGTTGCATATAATTTGCAAAAATAATTAGAACTCGATTTACTGAAAAACTTCATCTCTGTTCATCAACGACTCATTCTTATATATTTCCTTCACTGAAACTTTCAATTGAAATTTTGAGCACCTACGGAAGAGTACAAAAGGATATTTCAGAATAAATCTTGTTGATTAGTTTAACAGTTGTTACACATCGGAAAAATAGATATCAAGCAACCAATACATTTGTACCATTTCGCTGTTGCGTTCTGTATCAATATGTTCAGCGCACTACCTCCATTATGTAAAGTGCATATGTAACTTACTAAATCAAATAGAACATTGTGGCTTTGTTTGATTGGTGTTATTAAAAAGATATATTATTTAACTCACATATCATAAACTCGTCACAAAGTAACTTGATATATTCGAACAAATGGCTTCACTGGGTTTGCATCTATTAACAATTGTACTCGGACTTTTATTTATAGTTTTCGGTCATATAAAATTGTCACCACAATTTTTCCCTGAACATCATGAACACATAAGAAATGAATTTGGAAAATTCAATAAAGAATTTCCACTTCATCGTCAAACTGGTTGGCGTCCCTATGCAAAAACTTATCGTATGGCGGTTGGCATAGCCGAAGTAGTTTGTGGATCTTTATTGCTTCTCAGTAAAAAAAACCACTTAACTTGTAAAAACAAATCTTTTTTTGTGCATAAATTTTTAGGTTTTGCACAATCATTAGCAAATATTATTTTATTGATGATAATGACAAATGCAATAATTACATTTCAAAAATTAAATTATTCTATTGAATATACTGGTGTATCGATTTTCATTTCATTGTTACTTGTATTACGGCTTATTTTAGCATCGTCAGGATCGAAACCTAAGCAATCAGTTCAAGCCAAAGCGGACAAGAAAGTTAAATAAAGACTAAGATTCTGAAAATTTAAAATCTGTTGTTTTTTATTCGTTGTGTTTTTATTTAGTATTGTTGCAGTTTTTTTATATCTCACGAGTAATTCTTACATCAAAAACTCCAAAAAAAAGCGAGATCATTCATATCAATCGTGGAAATATTTTTCAGTATCTCGATTATTAGGATTATTTGCATTTTAGGAAATAAAATTTCACGATGAGTCAAATTTGAATTATTACTCGCATAGTGTTCTTTTTTTAAAATTATGGTACTTATTATAATAATCATTAGTTTCTAAAGCAGTGTGACGGATGTATAATAATTATTATTTGAGACATTCTGATTGAATAGCTCAATTATTTATCTTATGTTATTTTTTTTTCTCCACTACTGATGTGATTGGTTTAGTACGATGATATTTCAATGGTTTCTATAGGTTATTCGATTGAATATAACAATTTCTAAAGGTTTTGTATTCAATCGCTCTGTGTTCGTTGCACCTTAAGCAAACGGAGTATTGAAAAGGTTACTTCATCTTCTTCCATTTCTGAATTAAAAGGGACGATTTTCTATTACGTAAATCACACGATACGTTGAATATCTCACTAGCTTATTTGTTGCGATAAATGTTTTATATATTGAAAAGTTTTAAAAAACGCGTAGCAGGTTACATTTTCGAAAAATAATCAAAACACTGTCAACAGGAAATCGTGTGTCATATAGAATATTTTTAATAATTGTGTGATAAAGCTCATAATACAAACTTCGAAAAAAAAAACTTCATTGAATAGTAAATCAAAGAACAAATGAAATACTTACTATTCATAAAGATTTGACGACAACGACATAATACTCAGGGGATCAAATGTGACGTACATAAAACGGAAGGAAGCGATGCTAAAATCTTTTATTACATTCACATGCTAGTAGATTTTTTGTATTACGCTTGTCATCGTGATTTACAAGATTATTATTCATTTACAATCAATAGATCTTAAGTTATCTACATTGATCATTATAGGCAACTAAACACTTGGATAATGTTGAACTTATCCGCTAATTTATTCAAGATATTCTACAGATTTTGAGTAACTTCTCGACAAGCATAATTTAGTTATTGATTTTTCAATAAAATTATTATAAATCGTCTGCGAAGGCCTAGCAAATCGAATTCGTTTACACTTTTGCTAATCTGACTAAGATATTCTTGTGAATATAAGATGTACGTTTTAAATAGAGGAACTCTGAGCTCTATCCGAATATCAAGAACGACATCATCAATGTAATATTAAAAATGTTTTTCTCCATAGAAAATCATTCATTGTAGAAAAGAAATATGATTATCCTAATGCTATTACTAAAAACAAATATCTTTAAGAAAATGATCAGAATTATCATAATAAATACTTGGAGGTTATCTTTTATCAATATTGAAACCGAGAAATATTGTAGCGAATATCAAGAAGATTCATCGTTTTTTTCACTCTATTTTTTTCGCATTCGAGACAAATATAAGCTTGATTAAATAGTTTTCAATTAGAAGAAATTACATTAATAATGTTCGGATTCACGACTTAATTATTTTTATCAAAGAGATGTTTATATGTAATAAGGTAAACGGATAAAAAATAAATGATTGGGTTAGTAGTTAAATAAAACAAAAAGAAAGAAAGAAAGAAAGAAAGAAACAAGCAGTCCTAGTCTATCTAGGTAATGTTCATACAAAGTTGTTGAAAAAAGAATTGAGTGCTAGACATTAATTATAATCATTACGGTGAACAGATCGTGAACGAATCAATGTTGTTGAAACAACTTCAGCACGTTGTTCAGCATCGTCAAGTTCTCGTTCAAGACGACGAGCACGTGTTAATACTAGAAAAAAAAGAAATAGTTTTATTGATTAATATCAATTAAAATACCTAGGGTAGCTGAAGATTCGGCACTTTCGATTTGTGATTTATAAACACGGAGTCTATCATTAGTTTTGCCTAATGTATCTGTAAGCGAAAGAACTTTAGCTTGTTCTTCATCAACTTGACTTAATAATTCTTTAACACGTCTTTCGTTACGACGTAATTCTTTAAGAAGTTCTTGATAACGACCACGCTCTAAATCAATTTCAGTTTCAAGTTGTCCAAGCTAAAAGAAATAATCAATAAGATTCTGCTTCAAATAGATAATTATTCATTGAAACTTACTCGTCCTTCGTACTTAGCAGCAATACGTTTTCCTTCAGCTCGTGCATAAGCTTCAGCTTCATCAATCTTAGCACTACAATCACGTAATTGTTGATCCAATGAGCGTTTGGATGCTTCTGTTTCAGCTGTTCTTTCACGTTCATGACGAATTTCTTCGTCACGATGGATTAATTCGGCAGCCAATTTTCGTGCCTAAGATAAAAGTTGATCGTATAAAATATATACTAAATAGTATTCTACTGGTTCAATTAGTCGACCTTCATACACATGTTTCCACTGTTCGATTTAATGTTTTTTTTTTCGTTTGAAAGCAAGAATATTTTAGTTCAGACAATACCTCGTATGATTTATAGATTATTATTGAATGACTCAGTATTTATTTCCATGACCATTGAAAATATCATGTCAATTGATTTATTAAATAGATGTTCAATGATCTTATTTAATGAGTTAAGGGGAATAATTGATAGATAGTCTGTCTCTGTGGCTAATTAAAAAAATGTGTCCATAGATATTCTATAATGCGTGCTTAAGTCTATTGAAAATTTTTTCGATTGCAACCATTGATGCTGAAAAGATATAAACTGAGAACTTTTCAAACAATGAGAAATTCTCTGTGACGTAGGCTTAGTTTGATTTGGCATATGCTAGTATTTATGCGACACAAACATTTGCTTATTAAAAAAGTGAACGCTAACGTGTTAAAATAGTGGGATGAGAAGTCAGAAAACTCTACAAAGAAAAGTTCGTAATTTTATGTTCAGTCAATTGCTCTAAGGTTAAACGTTATCAAGTTGATCCTTTTGATCAAAGTTTACTAATTTCGCATGGCAATCAATATATGTAGTAGCAAATGATTTTTTTTTCATACAATACAACAGTAGAGAGCAAATATTTCAGCGTAATTCTTTCAAGATAATTTCATTTTTGGTTGAAAAATGGCAATTAGAAAGTTTTAAAAATATTTTTTATAAGAAATGATGAAAATCGTTGAATTTTTCTGCTGTCAATAGAAAAATTTATATTTCGGACAAAAAGAAAACCATCGTAATGAGTGATTGGAAAGATAATCGAACGAACATTTGATCGGGGGATGTGCACATGTGATTGTTAGTGTTGATATCGTTCTCCGTCTAGGTTTTGTCATTAATCTGAGTGCCTATATGTGTAGGTGCACATAAGAGAACGTGTCGATAATGGTGATCGTTCGAGTGTATATACGTGTATTAGAGTATTCGTGAATTTTTACAAAGTTTTCGCACTTTGATTAATACCCACGTGTGAATTCATCAATGGGCGATGAATCGTTTGGTGATGAATTACCCATATGGTAAATTGTCCTGCAAAGAGTTGATCTTAACGATTAGTTCTAGCGCTTCTGAAAGATTTCAGAGAATTTTTTTCTCTATCGTCATATGTATTATACATAGAAATAATATTGGCATTCTCGAGGTATTAAAAAGTCTTGAATTGAAATAGAATATAGATTCAGTTTGTGATAAGTTTTCTTATTTTCTTAAACTATTTTCATAGTCATTTTATATGTCCAATGTGGCAGTGTCAGATCGCTCAATCAAATTAAAATCAAGTGTTCACATAAAATTATTTCGAGGCAGAGTTCCCAATGAGTTGTTAGTATATGCGTAGATCTAAAGTAACTTAACAACTCATTCTTTCCTATCTCTATACAAAAGCTATAAACATTGTATAATCTCATTTGAAATGAATACTACTAATTATTCGAGCTGTAGAACTTTCGGAGTTATAAAACTCTAAAATTTGTATCACCATCATTTTTGAAATCGTGCTTCCAAAAAAAACAGATTTCGTTATGATCATTTTACAACATGTGATTTGTTTTTTTTTGTACAAAATCTATCATCTATTTCAAAACGATAACTTCTACTCTATTTATGTGATGCAAAAAAAGCGTAGGAAAACCAGTTTATTTACCCGTTCATCAACAATCTTGAGTTCTTGTCTAACATCGTGAATTTCTCCTTGATATTGCATTGCATCAGCTTCGAATTTCTTTCTTTCTGCATAGGCACGACTAGTTAATGAGTTGGCTTCAGTTAATCGTTGATCAGAATCATGTAATTCAAGTTCAGTTGTTTTACGAGCTTTTTCACTCTGACATAGAAAGAAAAAAAAGAAAACAATAAATTGTAACATAGCTAACAATATAAGAATAACATACACGATCAAGTAAAGCACGTAATTCATCGATTTCAGCACGAAGAAGAACTTAATTGAAAAAAATGAATCGATAATTTATTGTCGTTTGAAAAGCAAAAATCTAATTTATTACCAAATCGTTTTTCGGATGCATTTAGTAGTTCTCTTGTTGCAGCATGTGTTGTTTGTTCTTCGATAAGACGATCTTGTGCTTCTTTAATATTACCTTGAAGTTTTTTAAGATGATTTTCCATTTCACTTTTTATTTTCTTAAGTGAGTCATAACGAATACGAATTTCATCAATTTCATTTTGTAGTTTTGATTTTATACGACTAGTTTCTGTTCTATAACGTACTTCAAGTTCTTCCATTTGTGCTTGCATTAATTCTAATTGTTTTCGTTGATTTGTTCTAGAATTTTCTTATCAATAATTTCATGTGCATAGGAAAATCTATGCTTACCGGAGTGATTCAAGTTCTTCGTCTTTTTCCATGATTTTCTTTTCTAAATCACTTCGAAGTTTATCAATAGAAGCATTCAATACATTGTATTTTGTTATTTCAATATGTATTTGTTCACGATATTCTTCAATTGCTGATCCTAATGATAATTTTTCAGCTTCAAGTTGTTTGCGAAGGCGATCCATATCACCGATACGTGTATTCAAATCAGATATTTGATTTAATGCAACATCCATTTCATCTACACAAAACCATATCAAAATGTTATAGATGTTTTTGTAAGATCAATTGGTTGAACAAGGTGAAAACTCCATGAAATGAACTCGTCGTTTTCTTTCAAACTCAACATTGCAAGCGTATGCATGTTACATATTGTGTGTTAGGCAAAATACTATTTATCTCTCCCAGTAGCTCTTATTTTTGGTCATGACTAGATGAGACTAACCAGCAAATATAATTACTCAATTCGTACTACCGAATTCTTAGCAGTTTCAGGTTAGAACACAGTGGTTTATCGTTGGTCAGTTTTCGGTCTTTGAAATGATCATTATAGGCAGTTTCACCTTGCCGGATTAAATAAAAGTGTTCGTTAGAAACAAGTTTCTAATGTTTCTCGATAATATTTGCTTTATTCATTAAGAACAAAGTGGGTCAACTCGAGTTGACCTTTTAGAAAGCTTTTGGGTAGATAAAGTTTTTTTTTAAATATCAATGCCGAATATAAAAGTTGGAGAAAAATTAACAAAAAAGTGTTCTTGTAGATAATGATGTTTACCAATTTCGGTACTCGTTGGCAGCATTCATATAAAAGGAATGCATTAGTTACAGTAAAAATTCTTAAAAAGTCGAATCTCTTTTGTAGAGAGCTGTAACGTATCATTGCTTTATTTCTTGTACAAAAGTAGCTTTGCTCGCATAATATTTCTAAATCATAACAGATATGGAACGATTCATTAACATTCTCTAGACTGTATACATCAAAATAAATACAAGCAAATGTTTATTCGTTGATGAAAATTTACTGAATAGGAAAGGTACTACAATCTAGTTTATTTTTAACAGCAGATTCACAGGGTATGCTTTTCCCAGTATCTATGTTTTTATTGAAAAGTGCTCAAATAGAAATTAAAAAACAAAAAGAGACTGAAAAGCCACGGCGTAGTATAACATGACTCATTTATCCCACCTAACGAAAAAAATAACAGCAGATTTGGCAGTCTTTCTTCCACGCATTTTATGTATAAAGTCTTCTCGTAAATAACCTATGTCGCATCAGATACGCCTGTATATTTTGACGGCTCACGTAGATTATTAATTAATGAAAATACAGAAGAACGATGATAACTCAGAACAGACGTCGTTTTATTTTTATACTATCCTAACTATAGTAGCAGCAGCTGTTTGTCGCCGCTAAATAAACACCTATTTAGCGGACATACTATCGAATGCTATATGGATTGGTTTGCCCAGTTTGAATCAAATACATTTATAACATCTTATGTATTTAACATGGATATTTAGAAAAGCTTCAAGAAACCTTATCGCACAAATCATTTTTCTTTTGACAGAATGGGTTCATGGCTAGATTAAGTGTTAATTCACTTCGTGAATCTTTGATTTAAATAATATTTTTACCTGCTGCGATGGAATCAATTTTAGAAATTCGTCGAATCTGAGCTCAATCCACGAGAGTATGTCTAAACCTAATATTACACAAGTGTCTGCAAAGAGAAGAATTTATTTTTGATGAATTTTTTAATTATCAGTAGCGATATTCTTATTGGTAAAAAAAATGGATTTTTCTGTGAATAGTATCCTATGAATGTTTAAACATGTGCAAGCATCTGAAAAATATTCATGTCTTTAATTCATTACCTTGTAAGCGACGTTTGTCTCGTGTGATAATCTCGATTTGTTCAGTAAATTGTTCATTTAAGCTTTTAACTTTAAGTAATTCGCTTTGATAGTTATGATTTGCTTGTACAGCTGATGCAAGTTCAGCATTCAATTGATTTAGACGTTGACGAGATTCATCAACTTCTTTTTCTAATTGTTTATTACGTCGAACAGCTTCATCAGCTCGTTTACGATACTAAATTTAAAAAAATTATTACATTCAGTTAACATAAAAAGAAGTTATTTTTCTTTATTTACCTTCTCAATATCACCATTAAGTTTATCTAGTTCACCTTGAAGACGTTGCTTAGCTTTTTCAAGATTGCTTGCTTTAGCAAGAACTTCAGTAAGTTGTTCTTGAACTTCAGTAATACGTGCATTAAATTTACGTCTAAATGAAATACAATAAAATAAAATAAATATTCTCTTTATAGAAATATAATCAAACCTTTGATCTTCAATTTCTTCATTTTTTCCTTCAATTTCTCTTTCTAATCTATCGCGTAAATGTCTTGATTCTTCTTGAATTTTAATTAAAAGTTTTTGTAATTCAACTTTAGCTTCAATTTCATCATCAAGTTGTAATTTTGTCGATTCTAAATCCATTTGAAATGTTTTCACTGTTGATTGTAATGTTCGATTTGTCTTCAATAGATAAGTCAAAGGAAAAATTTTAAATAATAAACAAATATTTAATTATTCATATCTTACAGCCATTTCAGATTCTAAATGAAGTCGTGCTTCTTCATAATCACCTTGTATTCGTTTATAAATTGTTTGTATCGATACTAATTCAAATTCAAGAGTTTCGATACGTCGACTAAATGATAAATTTTCTTCAACAAGACGAGATTTTACTGTATTAGAATCCGTTAATTGTCGAATAGCATCATCAACTTTTCCATTCATTTCAATTAGTTTTCCTTCGAGTTCTTTACTGACTGATACAGCTTGACTTTTAGCTTTTCCTAATGATTCAACTTCATTTTTCAATTCTTCAATTTCAAGAATATAGGATTTGTTTTCCTTTTCATGTCTGTAAACGAAAGAAAAACATTGTGTTATTGAAATTTTATTTCTAGCAAACAAACCTTGTTTTTCCTTTGCTTAATGCTTCAACTTGACTTGTAAGTTCTGATAATGAATCCTGAAAACGGCGACGGAGTGTATTTTGACTTTCGTCATTTTCAGCCGATTGAAGTTCAAGTTTTTGACGTAAATCATGAATTTCTTGTTTAAAACTAAAAACATTGTTATCATTATTATTTAATTCAAATGAAAAAAACAACGTGAAAAAATCATTTTGTCAAACAAACCGTTTATTATTGTCAATTTCTCTATCACGCGCATTTGTAATTTCGTCTAATTGTTGTTCGATTTCATCAAAATCAATACGTAAATTTGTTAATTCTTTCTCTTGACGGTATCGAACATCACGTTCCATTTTTATTTCTTCTTCAAGATCTCGTAAACGATTCTAGAATAAGTTCAAATGTGAAAATCAATAAATTAATTATATGATTTTAAACTTACGGCTAAAATAGCTTCAGTCATGTTTGATTGTCTATAGAAAAGAGAAGAAAAAAAAACAAGAAATTATATAAATTCAACACAGCAACAGTTTCTATAAGACGTTATAACTAGATCCATATTCCTGTCGTTTAGCTATCTCCCTAAATGGCAGCAGTCCTGCGAAACAGTATCGCGAGTCTTATATGTTTACTATAAAGGTTAGTATCTGCAAATCACAAATGAAAATCAATCTAATTCGGACTTCTCTCATATAATCGCTTGATTTTTCCATACATGCTGACTAATCCCAAGAAAAATATAAGAATTCATATATATGTCGTAGGCCAATCCTAGATTCGCCTAGGCCAAACGAAAATTTGAGTTTGAACTAGTCCAATATCAAATTTTGTGAAAAATTTTCGTTAAGACCTCCACTACTCCCTTGATAGTGGTTGGATTAGTTTTTCCTTGCGGAACTGGGCAGAAACAATGGCATTCCAGATAATACAATTGTCGATGGAGAAATTAAAGTAGGGTGCATGAAGTTATAGATAAGTTTCTATAGAAGGGCACTTTTTATGGAAAATTATCCATAAGTGTTTAAGTCCATACTAATTTCCCTCATTGATGATTGCAATACCTGAAACAACATTGTCTCAACACATTTTATCCGTAAGTATTCCAATTGAACACGCATCTGAAGATTAATGGAGGTTTTAACGAAGACTTTTCACACAATTTGGCATTGGACTAGTTCAAACTAAAATTTTCGTTTGACCTAGGCGAATCTAGGATTGGCCTGAACTCTAGATTGACCCACGACATACATATATATATATAATAAAGTAACCAACTTACTAACAGACAGGTGACGCATGGTAATCAATCGAATAGTTGGTCATCTCATGACCGCATATTTACTGGTACTTAGATAAAATACGCCAACATGATTCTATGAAGAATGTTACCACCTAACCATAGTGGTTTTCTAGGTTTATAAATAACTACCTATCTACAATACCACATAGCTAATCTGCTGTTTATAGAACTGTTCTTACTCTACTACTAGAGCTACACCACCCGAGTTAATACTCGTAAGTACTGTGTCTAGGATACATGCAAATAATACTGACTTATATTCATCGATAGTAAAGAGAAAAATTAAGTTCATGCGAATTGATTTCGTCTGTTTTCTATTTATTAAGTATGAATTATGATAATAATTTATAAGTGATTAATTAAAGCATATGAAGAAATAAATACTCCTAGTCATTAGATATAGATGAAAAGTATCAAATGAAATCATTGAGACATATAAAACTCCTTGAAAAAGAAAATACTAAGGTCATGATTAATGCTAACATATGGAATCTATCTGGTATTCCTACATGAAATCTCTGATAAAAAGAAACTGTTCATCTGTTAAATAGGTAAATACGGAGTACTCTTATGCTGCCATTCAGTGATTAGTAGGTTGTAATCAAAAGAAACTTAAGGTACTATCGTTCGTTTTCTTTTCATTACTTGCTGATTGCATTAAATACCTTATATAGTCAAACGACAAATGTTGTTGCTGTTGTACGACGATAAAACCAAAGAACGACTATTCTAGTGTATCTTCCTATCGTTATCGTCAAAAAGAAGAAGAAAAAGAAGCAGGAGAAGAAGAAAAAACAGCCTATCCCAAATGCATCGCTTGTACCATGTACATATATAGTTCTTTTTCTCGTTTGGTAAAAACGCACCGATGATCTAATGTAGCATACAGAAAAGCAGTGTTATCAATAACGGAGGAGGATGTGTTTTCCTATTCCAAGCAAACATGTTGTTTCTGCAACTCATCATAGTTATTAACAACAACAAGTCGTTATTCCAGCCACTAATAGTCTATACAGAAAAAACAAAAAGAAGGTCTTAGTTATCCATGTCCTTGAGAATTATTATATTTATGTAATAAATATATTAAAAAAAATCGTTTGAAGAAGAAACAAAAAGCAAAATAATTTTTTTCTTTTCATTTCGTTATTAGTCAGCATCATAAGTTGGATAATAATTTTTTGATATATTGTTATTTGTACGTGTAGGTTTATCGAAAGTGTCGCTATTAGCTGAAACATAATCTTTTTCAGATGAACTATTGGAATTGTTGGATGCTCGACGTGATAAATGTTCATACTGATTTGGATCGGGTTCATCAACTTTTGATTTAACCAATTTCGATTGCTTATCCCGTTTCTAAATAGCATATGATACAAAGTCAATAGAACAACATTTGCTCATTTTCTAGAAGTTTTCGATTGAAACATGACTGAAAGAAATTGTTTTTTCCCGATAAGAACGTAGTATATTCGTGCCTCTTTTTAGAATTTTATGTCATTTATTATTATAACATATTTTTGTAAACGAAATAATACAATAGGAAAAAGAAGTATCCTTAAAAAAGCGTACTTTTTCTACAAAAGAACGAGAAAAAATGTCGATCCCAATATATCCCTCGTTGATAAATATGTTCTAAGAAAAAGAAAATCTTCAGTAGCGGGTAGGAATTTCCTTTTCTTTCGAATTAGATAGCTATGATCTATATCTGTGGCGTATTCAGCAACAGAATGAGACGAAGAAAAAGAGAAATAGTCATGTAACAAGTTAGCAAGTTTTAAAACACTTGATCGACAACATGATGTAGACGACAGTTACCTAAACTTATTTGTTCTCTTATCGAACATGTTGTTTTCAAATAACAAAAAGCATTATGATTATCGAGATTTTCACGATTTTAACAGTGAAGAGAGTTTTTGATTGACTAACAGAAAAACAAGTGCTGATTTAAAGACGTACATGTTTCAGTGGTATGCCGATTTACACAGTGTACTGTTTATAAAAATTATACGAAAAATGAAGTGTTTTTTAAATAATACTTTGTCTCGCTGTTTACTTCATTAAGTTGTCATGGCAATAAATTATATATATATATATATATATCGAACTAGAAGAATAGCATCGACCTTTTGGTAGAAAACGTTTTCCTACACGAGTCTGCTATGAAAACAAAAGAAACAGCAGGCGTTGACTTCATGTGTCATTACTTCTTCATTGATTGTTTATAAAGAGACAAAACAAACTATCTTTACTGTTGATTTCAAACTTACATTTTTAAGTGTTTCATAAGCACTGTCAGGTGACTTAGGTTTTCTTTGTCGACCTAATAGATTTGAATTAGTACTTGATAAATGATCTGCTATTTGGTGAACGCCTTTTTGCTGTTTTCTGTCCGGTGAGCTTGTATTTGATGAACGTGATTCTGTTCTGCTATCATAGACAAGAGTGGCACTTCCACCAATCAATTGTTTAATGACAGATGTTGTTGAAGGTGGTGGATAGAAATATTTGGGATAACTTATAGGTGGTCTTATTTTGCTTCGTTGAAATTGACTATTATTTGTTGGTATATGACTATTCAATGATTCAGTGCTAGCTGATCGCATTTTTGAAGTTGTTAGATCAGCTAATCAAATAGATTATTTTTGGTACGAAAGATTTTTTTCTCTTCATCTTACCTATTGGGCGAAGAGGTAACATTGGGCGTGATTTTGGGGGAAAACGTCCACTATTATCAGTAGTTAATCTTCGAGAAGTTAGACTAGTGACCTATGTGAGTTAGATAAATAAAAATAAAGTTTAATTTTTTCTACATTTTAGTGTTATTGTTTACTCGATGTAATTTTGAAGGATCATCAGATAACAGCGGGTTATAATTGTTAGTAGTAACATTGAATTCGTTGTTGACTTTCATTTGATCGAATTTGTGTGTGATCTGTTTAACAAGTGGAGCTATCGGTCGATCATTATTAGCTTCATCGGGTATTTGTGATGAACCATACGCATTAAACTATGAGAAAAAGAATTATTTAAAAAAACAATGAAGAACTCTAAGAAAAACAGTAAGTAATAAAAATGTTTTATTTACTTCGTCATTATTTGAGGTGGGCCGTTGAAAAACAATATTAGTTGTATGTCGTCGTGCAAAATCACGCTTCTTTAATGACAAAAAGAAAAAGAATCATCATCAAGAATTTCATTTAGTTTTATTTACTGGACGATCTGGCCCAACTGTTGTATCAAGTAATTGAGGTAAACGTATTTCCCATCTTGATTTAGCTGTATTGAGATCAAATGGCCGTTGATAAATAGGCGAATAAGTTGTTCTACCTATATGAATCAATAGATTAATGACTAGTAAAAAACAAAAAAATTTTACTCGACGGTCTTTCAACTGATGGTTGTCGACGAAGATAAATCGATGATTGGCTAGTTGGTACTCGATCTTCATCGGTAGATTTTAAAGAATGAAGACTTCTCTCATAAAGTGTTTTCCAGTCTTTTGCGAAAAAAGAAAAAAAGTGGTCAATTCTATTTGTTTTCTAAATTTTATTTATTTAATCAAGTTACTCTCAATTAAACCACTCGAACGATCGTTTGACATATCATCTTCTTGATGTACGCTAGTATATGAAGTTTCCTTTATCAAACTTAGTCCAGGTGATGAAAAAACTGGTAAATCATCTTCATCGTGTTCATCATAGTAATTGTAAGCCATTAGAAATAATCTGTTACTTAATGTTTTCTTTTTGTATATATAAAATAAAACTCAATGCTGGACGATAAAAACTTCTTTTCTTTCAGTTAAAAAAGAACCAAAGAATACTAAATGATAGTCAATGTAATTATCTTCTTGTTGTAAGATAAAGATAAAAAATGTAACTTCAATGTTATTTAACGGTAAACAAAGTCGCACACAACAAAAAAATGTTTGAAGAACAAACAACGAAATTAGAAAACGGAAAAAAAACACATAATTGTGTTACTTTAATTTTCATGCAAAAGTAAATTTAAAAAACAATGAAAGTTTCGATATAATTATAGGACTTTTTTTACAAAAAGAATCGTTTGTTTTGATAACAGGAATCGTACAATAACTGAACATATACGCTATTGTATATTGTGAAAGAAGACTCTAGTCGTCTGAACAATCGAATGTTTATGATCTTTTTTCGTCTGCATTCTTATTATTGTTACGTAATGATTTACAAAATTCTGTTTTTGCTGCACGACAACCAATACTTGAGAAAATCTTAAAAAATATTCATTGGGATCTATGCGCTGAATGGTCACTGAAAATCTCCATTTTCAGATAGACAATCATCACTTTCATTGATAATTAGTTGAATCGAATTGGACAACATGAAATGAAATTCAAAGATATGATTTAGATTTCGTCTCTTCAGAGTTTTCTTAGTCTGAAAAATGTTTATTTATTTTTGTTATTGAATATTGCACATCGCTTTATTCAAATGCTTATTTTATACGCGCTTGTGATGATGATTTTATATCATTCTTATTTTGTGAGCATTGAATCATAAACGAGGAAGAATTTATCGTGCTAATGATCCAGTAATTCATGTTAAAGTATATATCTATCTGGGTGCAAAACAACTTGATTATTATTATCCATCATGGCTTTTGATAGATGGAAACGTACGAGCACCTAAACATGAAAGTTGCTTCTTACGATGGAAAAATTATGAAAGATATTGACCAAAAAATAGAATGAACTATTATGTTTTTTCTTGCTCAAATTTGATTAGTTTTCTCTTTAGCATGATATATACTATTCTTGTGATAAATAAATGAACATTGAATATTGTTTCTTGTTGTTGTTGTTGTTTACGAGAGAATATTTAACCGTTGGAATTTATGGAAAGAAAGATATTCATTAGCATGTGGTTCTGCACGAAGAAGAAGATGGCAACATTTATTCGTGTAACGAAGCGATAAGAAATATAACAAGTAACTCTATGAAGGATTTGTTTCACCAAAGAATTATTTAAAGGAAGCAAATTTGTTTGCTTTTTCTGACCTCTACTCTTCATCGTTTGAAACAAAATTAATAAAAAATTGATTATTCATCTTCACTGAATTTTTCATAAAATGAAAAATATTTATAGCTTCTTTCTTTTTTTTTTCAAGAAAATGATTAATAGGAATTCTGAAACCAAAAATAATGAGTATTATTTATGTATCAAGCATACTTCTAGTATCGTATGTCTTAAAACAACATGTATCTAAATTTAAAATTAAAGTAAATATCGGTGGTCCGTCGAATTTTTATATCAAGAATAAATAGTAAAGAGTTTTATTAAGAATTTTTAAAAACAAACTCTTAATATTCGCTTCTCATTAAAATAATAACAATTTCTTAAGCCTTTCTTTTATATTTGAACCATCATATTAAAAGAAAATTCTTTTCGCTATCATAAAAATAAATTTTATTTTAATATTTGTCTAATTGATAAAACCAAGTATTAAATACTTATCAAACCAGAGATCGGATAATTACTTGGTAAAATACTTGGTACTTTTCGGACTTTATACTTCAAAGTTGTACTTTGAATTTTTCATATATTTTTCCATTTGAAACGTTTCTTGTGCTTTGCGCATACTTGCCGAATCGCAATATATTTCTGCCGTAGAAAAAAAGACACAATAGAAATTGTTTAAACCGCATTTTTGACAATAATATTCAGTCAACGTATCAAACAAATCGAACACGTCTATAAAAGCTCATATCTGATAGGAAATAATAATGTGTTGTGAATGATATTTCATCTGTTGTAAGTCCCTCCAAACTATTTCAATTGATTCAATTATCTCAAGAACAAGTGGTGCATCGTCTGATATCAGTTAAAATGTCACTGACATATTAATAATTGTATCTGGTAGAAATTTTCTTGGCCTCTTAAAATAATCTGTCATATGTATTGCAAGTGATGTTAAGACATTGAGATAGTATCTATTCATCCTTTTAGTTCTTTATATTGAAACTGGTAATCAGATCAGGATTATTCATGTTATTAATTATCTTTTCTATTATAACACTGTAGGTAAATCAGTTTTATTGTGTATATTTTCGTTGTCTTTTTTAAATAAAAGTACCTGACGAAGAAGGAAGTATCCTTCGAAACTTCGTTAAACAAATTATTACTTTTTTACTACCGGAAGAAAAAAACTATTTTAATACACTTTCTCTACTTAATTCACAGCTAAACACTTTGTTAGCAACAACGTTGATGAAACCGAATGCAAATTTTTTACTAAAACTGGGCGTTGTTTTAGGTCTGTATATGCCTTTCTCGACATCCTCGCCGTTAATCACATCTTAGATCTACAAAGTCTCATCTTTATCCTAGTGACATTTATATCCAAATTTGATACACAAGTTCTTGTGCCCATTGATACTATTCTCTCTACATTTGTGTGAACATACCTTCTTTTTTCTGTCAATTATAGAAAAAAGTTTTTATAAAGCATCAAACGACTTGGTATTGTTAGATATTGACCAGATATAGTATAATAATTTTATTAACATCACCTCAATATAAGCAGTCATTTATCATATACATAAAATAACACTGTCGTCGAGGAAAATTTTCAATATCTCTTTTTAGTAATCTTCTTTTTCTCACTGACTTTCACTTAAATTTTTTTCAATTGTCTTTTCTAACGAATACTCAATAATTTTTCCTATCGACTATGTAAATGATTGCATTTGATCAAGAAGCAATGAAGTCAATATGCACAAAATGTTTCGATGGCGATAAGCTTCAGGAATATGTATTTCTTTTTATTGCAGTTGTTGAAAATTTGATACAATTCTCTCAAATTTCAACTCACATTCTCTCACGTTTGTTCCCACTGTATTTAAATTTAAATCCCTTGTTGCTTACAGGATTCTATCTATAGATAAAATCGAAGCATTAGTGTCGATTGAACAGTTTTAAAGCAATTGTTGACTTTTTAAATTTACATTAGGAATTGCGATGGCGATATTTTGATTTATTTTTCTTCTGAATCAATTAGTTTGAAACTAGTGTTCAACAAATTCAATGATGTTGTCGTATGCTATCCCATTTATTTATGTTTTTCTTTTAGCTGAAAAATACACAATTTAAAATTTAGTTACTCGCATATTTGTTGAAGATTTATCACGTGTATCTTGTTTCAAACTTCGCAATAAAAAACATAAACGTCGATAGACCTGGAGCAAAAAATACCAAAATGTTTGTCGTCGAGATAAAATCCATGGAACAGTGATAGATGTACCAATGCAGCCCAGAAACCATCAATTAACAGTATTACTAAAGGCCACTCCCACTACTGTAATTATGGAGCCGATATAAAGTGCATCCACCCAGTGTTTCTAATCGAAATTTGGAGCAAAGTGTATTTCAACAGTTTACCTATATATTTTGAATATTTTTCCACGTTTTTCCAGCAAAAAGCAAAGTGTATTTCAAAGGCAGCAGGTGTCTCGTACATTTTGCTTTTGCTGTGTACACCTGCTGTTAGAAACACTGCATCCACCCAAGTTTCACATAATGCTAAACAAGAAATAGAAAAATATTGAAATACGTATTCAAGTAAACTCATAATGTATCAAATGGTGTATGGATAATAGTGCAAAGGATAAGCAAAACGAAAACTAGGTTATTATTGTTCTAAAATGGTTAGCGCACATTAATCATCTGCTTAAAAGAAATTTGAGGCAGATCTACTTTTCTAGTGTTTCACTGAACAAGCAAGCAAGCACAATGACAGATAAAAAATTAAGGCTTTACATCTTGAATGAGATAATAAATGATAAATAAGGAATTCAAGCTATGTGCATTTAATTACCATTTATCTTATTGATTTTTTTCCTTCTCATTGAAATAAAAAAGCCATTGTAATATTCGTTGAATACGTGCTAAAAACAAATGTTTTGGTTACAAAATAATTCAAGAAAAATAAAATTTAATGTGAATAATAATATCTAATGGTGATAAATACAGATTTGAATAAGTAGAATTTTCAACTCATCAAATTAAGTTGTTGTCAACGTCGTTTCTATCGATGAATTAAGTTATTTTTGAATTTTTTTATCATATAATCCTTTACGTAACTACTCACTCAAATTACATTGATCGATGCGAATCTTTATTATAAGCATTTGCACCAATTACTCGATAAACAGCTATAAAATAAACTAGGTTTTTAAGGAAGTAGCCAATAATTATATACATGATTGCAAAAAACTTTTTTCAATGGGTATCGCTATAAATCCGAATACAACCTATAATTTATTTTAAACTAAATAACAGCTCATCAAATATAAGGCATATTTATGCCAAATATCACGAGTAATAATGCCTTTCCAACAATGAGTTTATGAAATCTATAGAAATTTTATGCGTTTTTGATATGAAAAGTTAAGGGATGAATAATTCTAAAACAAAGTGGTATTGTTTTTTCAACATTTTCAATGGTTCGATAGAGCTCGTAGAACTTTACGAAAGTGAATATACTAAAGAATATCCATAGTATAGTGTAGAAATAAAAATAATCATAAGACGCCGTCGAAAATGTAAAAAACGTCAATAGAATTTTTAGTGTAGAAGAAAAACATGCTTTTAAAATAATATTCATGTCAAAATACACTTATTAGACACAACGTTTTTACGTTGCATTAAACGGATACAATTTGAAACTATTTAGATAGTAAAAATAGTGAAAAAATTTTATTTTATTTAAAAATCACATATTTTTCTTCAATATGAAAAGGAATTTTTCTACTGTTCTTTTTAGGTTTTCCAAGCCATCTTATGAGTTTTTTCTTTACAATATATTTGGGACACTTTTAGTATATTTACTTCTGTAGGTATCCATGAATTCTACCGAATTATTGAAACTATTGAAAGAAAATACTTCACTTTATCTTAGAACTATTCACATCTTAATTTTCTATACCAAAAAAGCTTAAAATTTCTGCATATTTCATATGCTCGTTGTTGAAAAGTTTCGATAGCGTTTAGTATTTCTTATCAATAAAACGTATTTTTGATAAGCTTTCATTTTATTATCAATTTCATTATCTCTTTTATTTGAAATTATGACTTCAGTAGGCTGAGGAAGGTTTAACAATCCTGTAGTAAATCAATTAACTCTAACAAAACTCGTTGTATTAAAAGTTCTTACTTTTATGTTTTTCACCAGGATCATTTACTACTGTTTGCATTTGCATCTACGAAACAAATACTATTTGGTTTAGTCATTTTTCTAATGAATTTGTTTTATGTGCCTGATCGTTAGTAATTGTTTTGTATTGATTGAAACGTTTCTCATTTTCCATCAACATTGTATTCTAAATTGACAAAGAATGAATCAGTTTTTTTATTAGACAAAAATGTTAAATACCAATAACACATGTTGTTCTTCTATTAAAGCAAGATCTTGTGGATTACTGGCCAGATGCTGAAAAATACCAAGATAATGAGATTATAAACCATACAAAAATACCGTACCTCTTTGATTTGTTTCAGTCGTTCAAGTGCATCTTGTGATTCATTAAAATCGCCTGAATTTGACATACTCTTCCGAAATACGTTGTAAATTGAACTAATCTTCTTTTCAAAAATGTGTTCTTTTTTCCTGTAATAGAAAAGAAAGATTCAAGATATAAATATTCTAAAAACTTGAGATAAACTAAGTGTATTGAGAGCACTGTAGAAAAGACGGCGTATGCCTTACAGGATCGTTCGTCCTTCTAACGTTTAGTCGGTTCTTCTACATGAGGTGCACACCCCACCACTACTCAAGTTTAAGTGTTGCAAAATGGTAACAGTCGTCGAGTTTCTATGTAAAGATATTTCTCATGCCTAAATTAAATCTGGACTAGACGTTAGCAAAGTAAACCGTTTTGTAAGACATAAAGCATGTTACGCTACTGTGCGAATGCAGACGACCATTATTCACTTATTCCCAGTGTTCCGAATGAGAATTCGAATTATGGTGAGATCTCGCACTCTTTTTCAGCAGGTAAAGTGAGATTTTGCACTCCGTTTCAACAGCCAAAGCGCAGCAAAGTGAAAATATATAAATGTATCTAGAAAAAAAGAAATAATAGTTTATATTTCATACTCTAGACATTTATGTAAATGTATGAATATAAATAATAATCAAAATCCATATGCAAATCATTATTTAGTCACAAGATTAACAAAAACCTAAATCAGTTATGAGGATTATCTGTACATCTGGATATCCATCNTTGCACTCCGTTTCAACAGCCAAAGTGCAGCAAAGTGAAAATATATAAATGTATCTAGAAAAAAAGAAATAATAGTTTATATTTCATACTCTAGACAGTTATGTACATGTATAAATATAAATAATAATCAAAATCCATATGCAAATCATTATTTAGTCACAAGATTAACAAAAACCTAAATCAGTTATGAGGATTATCTGTACATCTGGGTATCCATCCAATCGGATGCACCCGCATAAATGGACATTTCACTGTTTGTTGAATAACTCCTTCATTTTTTTTTCTATACGCTTGAATTTTTCGCCAACGATACGCTATTTAATTCTGTACAGAATTTGTATTAGATGCTTTTCTGTTGAAAGTTAAGTGAAGAAATTTAAAAAAAGAATCTTCAACACGTATAATACGACAAACTTTCGAACCTGAAAAATAGTTTTTTCAGAGTTTTTCGTCAGCTAATAACGATGAAAGTTAAACAATATAGGGATTTTGTAGCCCTTGAAAAGCTCAATTGATCGATCATAATTGAAAATTTTTTGAAGTTTATCCTTACGGGGTACTATATGCCTCTTTTCTTTCAAAGTTTTGAGAATTTAGCTCTTTCAATCAGCAGTTTCGGCACCCCTGGAAAAAGAGGCATAGCTAACCTAATATAGCATTTTTTGGGTTCAGATTTTTTCCATTTNTTTGATGGAAAATGACTACTATACCATAAACAGAGACGAACGCTGACCTTTAATTTTTTTGTTCAATTCAGTTGGCAACAAATATTTGATTTTAGCCATTTTTTATAAGAATTTTAAGTCAGATTTTCGATCTTCAGTACAATTTCAACGGATTCTGAGCTACGTATCGAGGAAGAGCACACTTAAATTTACTCAGAAATATCTTCGCTTTCGTTTCATTTTGTGTGTAATCGTGAAAAATTTTGCGACGTCTATTTTAAAAATCACTTTGAGAGATGGTCGTTTTGCACGTGTTGCATATTCTTTTTTAAATTTCTTCACTTAACTTTCAACAGAAAAACATCTAATACAAATTTTGGAAAGAATTGAATGGCGCATCTTCGGCGAAAACTTCAAGCCTAGAGAATAAAAAATGAAAGAGTTATTCAGCAAACATTGACAGGTCCATTTATCGTGGTGTACCCGATAGTTCACCAAATATACATATAATAGAAAACAAAAAAGTCATATAATACTGTCATTTGAGTTTACTTTTGATTGATCAAGTGATGATCTAGTTGACTGAATTAAAACATTTTCTAGAAACGATGTTTGAGAATGTCTAAATGACTGTTATTAATTCATTATCTGAAATAAGAATAAAAGAAGACTATTTGCTTGAATCAAAGAACATAATAAATAAGAAAATTGATTTTAAAGATGAAACAACCAATATAAATAAAAATATAAAACAAAGTGAAAAATTTTATAATATAGTGCAGTATGCGCATTCTACTTTGTCGAGCAAAGTGCAAAATAGCGTGCAAATCAAAAAAACTGCGTGACACAATCACTTTGATTTTGCTTGGTGCGCGCATCATTCGGAACACTGTTTACTAGGTCTCGCTCTTTTAACTCAAAGCAGTATGTCGATGCATGAATTGATAAAATTATACCATAAAAATTTCATTCACGAAATTGATTTATCAATTCAGCTTCCTTTTCACTTGGAATGTCGATCACAAGTTGCGTCTACTCCTTTAACGTATATTAAAATTGATGCAAAAACTGGAATATGAATTGAAAACGAATCTTGAAAAATTATGTATAATAATCCCCAAAGCTAATAGACATCTATCGGAGCATCAGCAACAACAACAGCAACATTCACGTAATGCAGTTTTTATTATTTTATGAAATGAAGATTGACCAACACTATTCTATTTGCATTTGGAATAGAATTTATTAGAGAAGAAATAGTTGGCTTTTATTGAATTTTAGAGTTAGAAAATATTTCTTTCAATCTATTGTTAAAATAGAAAAACAATGAGACAAAGAAATTCCAAGAAAATAATATTCAAACATAACAACATTCTGTTGGTTTCTTTGTACAAGTTGCATATGTATAAGAAATATGAAAAATAGGTTCATTTATAATTCTTTGACGGTGATAATAACTTTGAGTGGATACATAAGGAATTAATTGTTCAAATGCTTTTTGCAATTTTTTCTTGTAGCTTTTTTCTTTCAAATAAAAAGTTTTGATTTTCCTTGTCTTTCGTCCACTCTAAGGTTATATTCAGATAATTTTTTTGCAGTATTTCGATGAACACGTCGAGCTAGTTTTTCTCCATATCTATCATGGTGAAAATCCGATAAGATTTGTTCATCTGTTTTCTGTTGATAGAATATGTTTATAATCCGATTGACTATCATTGAATCGCTTAGGAAGAATCGATGAATCAATATATTTCGATAATCGATTTTCATCCGTTAAAAACTAAATTTTACTTCGAACAATAGGGTCTAACCAATGTTTAATTATATTTCAACAACTATTAAATAACAATGAAGTATTCATAATAAGTAGAAGACAAAGAGATTGCGGCTAATGATTTTCAAATAAATGAATAGAAAATTTAATCAATTGATAGTCAATGTTTTTCATAGAAAATCCTTCTAAATATAAAACAATTGTTGCTGTTTCAATTTCTGCTTCAAGTAATTTTTGACTCATTTCAATTGTGAAAATAGTTAATAATTCAGCAGATTCTTCAGAATATTGACCTTTTATATGATTTTTAACGTGAACATAAGTTACAGCAATGGCAAAGTTCCGAGAAAATGTCACTTTCCTACCCAAAGTCCCGTGGACAGGTGCCGCCACCAGTAAGGTCCTATGGCGGGACTTTAGGTTGAGGGTGAAGGACTTTTCACAGGACTTTAGGTAAAGTGGACATTTTCTGGATCTTTACCAGCCCTCATAAGTTACTGGATGTCCACTTTTATCTTTTCCAAAAGTAAATGTTTTCCCTGATTCCATTTCTTGTTGAATAAATTTGGTTTCACCTTGAGCAAGAAGTTTTATTAATATTCGATTCATGTCTCCATTTTAATGCATTCATTAGTTTCTCAAAGGAAATATCAACATTTCATTTATTTGCACGAAGCCATCCGAGTAAATTAACATCAGGATTATCATTGGTAATAGCAAAAAATATTTCATCGACAAATGTTGAATCGATTATTTCTTCAATAAGTAACGAATGTTGTTCACCAATAGAATTAAGTAAACCAATCCAAGAATCCTTAAGAGATGCTCTTCGCTTTTCATCAAGATTTTCTATTTAAAAATAAAAATAAAAATATTAATTGAAAATTCTAGTAAAAAACAAGGAAAGTTACAAAAACAATGACAGATATGTCCTGGATCATTTGCTGTGATTAGATATTTATTTTTTCAATCTTAATATCTAAAACAATCATAAATAGAAATTAATATAATTTAATTTAATTAATTTAAAAAAGTGATTAAATTATTATTTCTCAATATTATAGAATTAAACTCTAATAAAATATGTTTTAATATGATATAACTGAAGTGCTGTCCGAATCTCGAAAACCAAATCTTGAAAGACGAAATCCCAAAAAAACTATTTCGAAAGAGGATATCCCGAAAAAGTAATACCACCAAAAACAGAATCCAGAAAAAAATGAAACTTCGAACATAAAAATTCAAACTTTTCTACGTCGCATTTTAGAAAAGGGAATCATGAAACATGTCCTCTTACTCTACAATCACTTGGCCAATTAAAATAGATGTTATTATGACTGTTCTGCTTTCGTTTGTTTTCTTTAATCTGGTCTGACGGTCTATATTCACAGGTCATTCTTCTTGTTCCTCTTCTCTTTTTTGTATACCGTCTGTATCGCAAAAACTATCTTCATTCATCGTGTCTCGTTCTCGTCCGCCGTTTCAAAGGCACTATTTTCTTGAGACTGTGGATGGGATGTGAGTATGAGGAGAAGATCAACACCCTCACTGGCACTCACATCCAGGGACGAGAATAAGATGGAAGGGAGGATGACGTTCCCTGCTTTTCAAAATTGTGTTATATTTGGTCAATAAGATCGATAAACTGTTTTCAGCAGAATTTTAGAGATGCATCCATGCGAACGAAGTTCCTCGATATTTTTATTTTTCGAAACTTTTGTTTTCGATAACTCTTTCTTTCGAGATTATTGATTTCTTAACAACGAGTTTTCGAGATAAGAACTTTTCGAAATTTTATTTTTCGGAATTATTCTATTCGAGATTTCGACGCAATATCACATAACTTAGATAGATTATTTCAATAAAATATTTTCTTGTCAGTTTCAATTCGAAATATTAAATTAGCATATTTATTTTAATGGAATTATTTGGCATCCATTCATATTGAATTCTTTATTTTACATGAATAGTTTTGCCTATTTTAAATTGAAACTTTCTTAACGAATACTGAATGGCCTCTATTCAAAGCACATTTGTATTATTTTCACTTTTCATAATTGTCATGTTTCATTTATTACTACATTAAAATATCAGAAATCTATGTAAGCTTAATTAAATTAAAAAAATAAGAAAGAATAAAATATAAAATGCTGAAAGCAAAATTAGGGGTATTTATTAAGATAGAAATTCTCTTTGGTTATTCATTTCTGTCAAAACAAAATCTATAATATATTTATTTCTTTGTTCAATGGTTATTAAACTAAAAATAAATCTCACATTGAATTAGATAAACATGACAATTCTTATTTACATATGAATTTCCATTGAATTTTCTAACAAATAAAATTTGGTTTTGATCATTTTATACAATGTGAAATTTTTCATGATCGCCGTTTGTCTAATGAAATTTAAGCATTCATTCAAATCTAAACCTTCTTATTAGTCACATGTTTTCTAGAAGACTCTAAGAGAAATTCTTATAGTATATTATCTTAAACTAATGCAAACCAAAGTATATCGTTCTCTTTCAATGGTTTGATTTCATTCAAAACTTATACAATTTATTTATAACTGTCAGAAAAATGAATTTATAAACAATTCATTTTGAGGTAAAACATCAATAATTAATAATGAAATCGTTCGTCGTTGAGCTACAATTTTTTTCTCATGTTTCGTTTCAATAATTTTCTAGTCAAGTTTGAAATTAAGAAAATTATCATAGAAAAATATGTTCGATCATTCTACTAGAACCTGACCAAATGAATCTTTAGAGAAAGATATTGATTGTTCGAAATACTAAACAAAAATATGTAATTTTTCAAATTTCTATATAATCGAAAAACAAAGAATTAAAAATTGAACATGTTAACACTCAAAAGAGTTTTCTTGATTCATATTGCATTATGTTAAAAATAAATCAAATAAAGAGTAATTGAATATTTGAAGTAGCGTGGTAATATTATTCTAGCTAAACATGTTGACAGATAATATTGATATTATAAAAAGCTATGCATGTAGTACTTGTACGTTATTGACTGATGTCACATAGTCCGAATTTCGACATTGTTGACATTACTTTAAAGTTAGAAAAATAAATCTCTTCACAAATTAAATGAAATTTTTAGAAAAAAATTTCTCATTGATAAAAAGAAAATAAAATACGATTAGAAAAGATTAAAATAAAATGACCAAACATAATGTGACATTAATAGTAAATTATTGGTTAATCCTCTTTATTTTGAATAAAAATGAATATAGATATATAGAAAATAATTTTCAATTCAAAGGTTAAGTTTTGTTTTTATGTTTCTTTTTGTTCTTATTTTAATCTATAGATGATTTAGAGATTAATGATGATTTATTATTTTAATCTAAGAATATATATATATATATATGTATAAGAGAAAAATTGAGTTATATTTTACTATTTTAATTGAAATATTTATTTGATAAAATGAAATATTTTATGTCAACATATTTCTATACAATCTTATATTTCTATTTCTTGTTTGTATCAATTGAAAGTAGACGAAATCTTCAAAATTATATTGTATCTCATGAATATTTATCAGAAGTAAAACGAGATCAATTTTCAGTTTATGATCAATCAGAAAAAAATTTACTGTGTCGAATGGAATCACCACCATCAGATTATTTATTTAATCGATTAAATAATCTTATCGCTTATCCATCATATCAAAGTATAGCGTCAATGGAAAATCTCTGGACACCATCACCATTAAGTAAGTGATAATTTCATTTTTTAATTTTTATAAACATATTTTTAATAGTGTATCAAGCTTATATGAATATATTAGATGATGAATTAAATCAATGGATTATTGGTAAAATCTATCAACGTTATCATTCAGGAGCTCTTCAATTTCGTATTGATTATCGAGGAAAATTTTATATTATGGAAAATAAGTTTGGTTCTTTAATAACTGAAATTCGAGATGAGAAAAAACCCGATTATGTTCTTACTCGTTTCTATCAAACATCATCTAATGTTATGTATCCATCTTCAAAATATAAAATTCAAGTTTATAAAAATGATTTACCCCATCCAATTTATATATTAGCACTTTATGCTTTAGATTCTATAACATTTAATAAAAGAATTAAATTGATTCCATAAATAAAAATTAATATTCGATGATGACAATTAAAATAACATTTTTTTTGAAATTTCATTTTGACTTTTTTCTTCAAAGAATGTAAAATAAAATTTTGAATTTGAATGAAAAAATTAATAATCTTTGCCTAAAATAAAATATGAATTAAGAAAATAATTTTTATCATTATTAATAAAGAAAGTTAAATTTAATTTTCATATTTTTCTTAATCATTAGTTTGACTTTTTTCATAGACATAATTCAAGATAATAATATCTATGAAGTGATAATCTAACTATGAAAATAAAACTAGATAGAATTGATCGCGTTATATTCATTGAAATGAAAAAAAATATAGAGAACAAAAGAAATGAATTAAAACTATTTTTCTATTTCGTCATTTCAGCAAAAATAAACAAGTTTTCGAAAAATAATTCAATAAAACTCGTCTATTCTAAATGATAAAATTTATCAATTTTATTATCGAACAATCAATTAGAATTAATAATTTAAGATATCGATAGAAATTTTATTTTTCAAAAATTCACGTTTTCAAGTAGGATAGGTGCTTGTTTTTCGTCTGAATTCTTTCAGAAGAATATTTGATCAATTTTGAAAAATAATTTCATTTTTAAATGAAATCTCATGCTGTTTCTTAACAAAAACTAATTGATTTAATGAAGAACAAGAGATTTATCATTTGAAAAATATTCTGATTCACATATTTTACGCAGTCAAATTACATGATGTTTTTTTCAATTCACCAACGGATTTCGTTTTCACTGTTAAAAAACAAAACAAATCAAATAAAAACGAAAACAAAATGTTTTTTTGTTATGAGGAAAAATAATCGAAGACAAATTGACTTCGTTTTTTTTATTGCTGAAATATTTTTCAATGGTTTCTTTTTGTTCTTCATCGGATGATCAATTATTAACAAAACGCTTAATTGAAAGTTCAAATCATCCATTGAAATGTTTTCATCGTTTTGTTAATAAATCTGAGTGGACAAATGGTCTTGATATTTGGTCTCCATCAGAAACTCTTCGAAAAAATCATTGTAATCAACGTTATTTAGATTTTCATCATGATATTGGTCTTTATTTGCCACGATATGAAAACGATAATTTACAAAAAACATCAATTGAAAATGATTTGAATTATTTAAAAGGAATAGAAAAAATAAGGCTTCCAACACGTCTTAGAACATTAATGAATAAAGAAAAAAATCTTTTAAAAGAAAATCATTCAAATAATTCTTCACCCGATGATCAGCCATCATCGATTGAAGAGAATCAATATTCGAATTCTATTCAACAATGTTAGTTAAAAGAAATCTTCTTTTTTTGTGGTCATTTTAAAATAATAAATCAATTTGTTTTAGCAAAATCAAGTGATATTCCATCGAATAAAATTCGCTTATCACTTCGTCAAGTTCAAAGTAAAAATTCTTTAAGAGAAAATCAATTAAAACAAATTCGACAAGAAAATTATCGATCAGTAAATCAAGAAAAAATAAAATCATTATTAAAACAACAAATAACAAGTTTATTTTGTCGAGAATCAGGAAATATTAATCATAAACGAACTTTCATTCGAATACCTTTAGTAGAAATAAAACATAAAAATTTCTCTCCTAAAACAACTTCAATTATAGATTCAACATTAATTATGGAAAGATATGATAAATTACAACGATTATTAATATCTCGAACAACTAGTCAAGCAACAATAAATAATAGATTACTTAACAATCGTCAATCACCTTTAGAATATCAGGAAATTTCTGCATTTGGTTTAAGTGTAACACCTATTGATTGTTTTACTTCGAAAAATTTTGAAAATTCTTCTTTCGAAATGAAATTAGAACAAGAAAATTTGTCGTTCACAACTCCTCGATTAACTCAAAGAGGTTAATTAGATTTTTTTTGAAATTTTTGAATAAAATAAAATAAAGAAAAAACATTGCACTGAATTTTTTATAGTTTCTCTTCGTTATTCAACTGATAGAAATGAAGAAGATCAAAGAATTTTATCCAAAAATACTATTCAAAATGGATTTATTTCATCATCTGGTGACTTTGTTATATCGAATAAAACTTCGATTGATGAACAAACTCAAACCATAAGAAAATTTTATCGTCATCATCGTTCATCATCCAATAATCAATTTGAACGAGCAAAAGCTTCCGAATTATTACCAAAACTTGTTTCTGGTAAACGTCTTCATACTCCTATTTCAAATAATCGACAATGATAAACTACTTATTTATTTCTTTTTCTCTTTTTTCATATTCAACAATAATTGAAAAGAAAAATATTTAGATTACAATAGAATCTCTGTTCAAAAGAATATCTTTCTATGATGATCCTATAATTGTTTTGAAAATTTAATCATTTGAATAATAAAAGATAATTTTTGTCACATTTTAGGAAATGAATTTAATCAAAAGTATTCAATGTTTTCCTTCTAATCTAATGAAACTTTAACAAAAAAAAACGATGAATAGCAGTTGATGAATCGATTCGAGAGAAAAATAAATAAATTCAAGATAAAGTTTGAAAAACAACTAATTTTTTTTTTATAATAAAAAAATAACTGATTACTATATGTCGACGATTCTAACATTTAACAAATTATCAAAACCAAACAATTTTTATTTTACTTCGAAATAAAATTATAATCATGTAATGAAACATGTTGTTCTCTTGTCGAAAATATCAATTTCCTTATTGAATATTTTCAAGATGAATGCATTGAAAAAAATAAGATAAGATTTCACTCTAACGAAGTACAGTATGTGATACGGAAGTCTTTGGAAAATTTTCAAACTCTGCTATGCCATATTATCGATTTCGTCATCAAAAGAGCAATGTCTGAACTTCAAATTTTGTACCAAATATATTTTCCAGGAAGAATATAGAACAAGAGGAACAGCTAAAATCCAAATGCCTGTAAACATTTTCTTGAAACTTCCAATACAGCATTGAAAAGAGTATCCTTTATGCTACGAAATGATCATTGGTCCCGATCTTTTGATTCTCTTTCACTGCTAAGATGATTAATCTAAAATAGAAAATGATGTAGTTGAATATTGAGGTTACAAGATGCTGTTTTACGAGTAGTCTAATTTTGGCTTTTTCTCTTTTCCCAGATTCGTCCTGAAAAATATGCTTTGTATAAAGTTTGAAGTTTAGATGATACTCTTTCCGTCATGAAAACTTTTGATCGAATTAGAAGCTGACAACGTGGTCTAACAGTGCTTGACATTTTTTCAACGACTTTTGCATCGCACGTGAGTTGAAAAGAAGGATAGTTGAAATTCAAATTGATCAATGATAAATTAGTAATTGATTGAAAATTTTTTAGCTATAATTATAAATAGCTTTTAAAATAAATTCAAAAGAAGAAAATCCAATAAAAAGAACTTTGATTTTTGTAATGAGCAGTTACAAATAGACCAATAAAAATAAATTGATTAAATAATAATTTTGATCATAAAGTATTCAAAGGAAAAAGAACGGAAGAAGAAAATTCTCAGGTATAGTATTTACACAATGTGAAATATAAAATCGAAAATTTAATCATCTATCTTCATGTTTTGTACAGTTGCAATATGATTAATGATCGTTCTCGTTGTAGAGCTTGTATATTTTCTATTTACTCAACGTGCCATTTTACTGTTGACTTTCGCAACGTCATTTTATTTTGGGAAAAAACTCTTAAAAATGTAATACACAATTTTATTTTCGACATGAATATTATTTTTTATTTTTTAAATAATTCATCACACTTAGCTTGGAAATCTACTTTTTAAAATAACAATTGATGAAGAAAACAAAATTGAGAATCACTATTGAATATTCTATTTAATGAGTGTGAATTCATAAAATTATTTGGTAACATATTTTGCATAGAAAAAATAGAAAAATAATCTTTAATAATTGACAGATAAGCGTTTCTTTTCTAAATTTTTCTTCAGTCGAGTTCTATCTTTCAGAACAAGCGACAATATATTGATGCAGTAGCGATAATCTACTATTAACAAATGTAACTAGTTTTGATCTAATCATATCATTCTTCTCTATAATTCAATTTTTTTCTGAATAAAATTAATTTTTTCAATAGAAAATGAATAAAATTTTCATCCAAATTAATAAATGATTTATAAAAATTTGTTAAGTAATGTATCTTGTAAATATTTTAGATTCATAATCAAGAATAGGAGATCAAACAAATATGTCGAATTCAGTGATAAACTTTTACGATCTACAAAGAAACGTATTATTTTTCTTGAAAAACGAGTTCTTAATGTATTACGGCCAAAAATTATTCAAATAATTATTGGAGATAATTCAACAAAATTGAAAATGGCTCCAGAATGGTTTAAACCTGAAGATCAAAATGCATCCTTAAAGAATATTATTTATCCAGATGGAATCAATGAGAATGATCAACATCAATTTAATACTATAGCTCGATATCGTGCAGCTTCGAAAAAACCCAATAATAACTTCAGTAAAGAATTACTCATTCCTAATGAAAGTAATACAGAAACACTTATTATTGCGTTGGACAATTTTGTTCAACAGTTTGGTGGAGAATTAAGTTTCACTAATGAAGATTTAACATTTCAAGAACCAGCTCATCGTACAGCATGTGGAATAGCTGATTTAAGTAGTGCTCATTTATTAGCTACTGATTATATTCCTACAGCTCAATTTACTTTCATAGTTGATCTTAATTATCAAATTGATCTTGCTCGATCAGATCAAACAATGCAAAATTTTGTATTAAATTTTTCAAATGCAATTGCTGAAGTATTAACATGTCCAAATGATTATATTCGAGTTATGTCTGTTGATAAACCAGGTAAAACTCGAAATCAAACAAAAATCAAATTTGGTCTCTCTACTCCTGATCCAACTGAAACAGAAAAACTTGTTCAAGATCTCAAGGTACAGATTAAAGTTTTTCATTATATAGTCAATAAAATACATACTAAAATTAAAGTATAAAAAATACTTTTGAAAATCTTCTAAGAATGAAATTCTCCTAGAAAATTTATAGATTTATATATATCACGTTGAAGTTTCAAGCTGTGTGTCATCTGCTTTATGAATTTTTTGTTTATTCAATTTTTCTTTGCTTAATATAATGTTGAAGATATAATTTTCTACTAGATGAAAGCTCGAGATGGTTTTCCAAAGCATCGAATTCTTAAACATGTTAAAAAAGATGAATATGAATGGAAATGGAAACCTCTCATTAGTTTTTTTCAATTGCAAACAACTGATTTCGCCCCAGAATTCAATATTGATTACACATCCGGTATGCCTACAAAAGATAAACGTGGAGGTTTCCCATATTACTTACCAATTGGATGGTATCGCCATGCACTTAAAGTTGTCAATAAGTATCCTGAAGATAAACTATGGCTTGGCAGTAATAATGTTGACGGAGAATGGCCGGTAGCTTTTCATGGAACTCATGGAGGTGCCGTCAAAGGTATTAAAGAGAAAGGTCTCTTGATCAGTAATGCCGATGCCATGAAAGACGATGCTGTTAAAGACAAAGGAACATATTTTGATCGACCAGGACTCTATGTAGCCACACATTGTACTGGTGGAGCACATCCATCGTATACAAAACCATTTACAATTAATACATCATCAACAATGAATGAGAAATTTCGAGTTGTCTTTCAGTGTCGTGTTAAACCAGATGCATTTACAATTCATACAAAACCAGTCGCCACTGGTGAAGCCTGGCGTTTTGTCGATCCCGATGCTATTCGTCCGTATGGCATTTTAGTCAAAAATGAAAAAACATCGGATGTCGATCAACGAAATGAATCGTAAAAATTGATTAGAAATTATTTATAATTTTTATTTTCTAACAGTTTTATTTTCACTTATATTATTCACCAAAAAGTGTATGTGTAAATGAAAATATCAAATCAATGAGAAATACTTTGTTTATTTCTCTAATATTTTCTTTTATTTCACAGTAAATGATCTATATTGTATTTGTAAGAAAATAATTTCATAGAGAGATCTCAAACTATTTTATAGATTTCAAAGTCAACTATAATTCTATAGGAATCAGTGACTATCACAGGGCAAAAGGTGAGATGTGAGTGATGTGGGAGCGGGTTTGAACTGATACAAAGCTCATATCGCCGTCATGATTGTGATGGACTACTGAAATAACTCACATTTTCTTTGTTAAACAGATGCTAAAACAGCTATTCCATATATTAAACTCATACATGAACTCTAGATAGATAGATAGATAGATAGATAGATAGATAGATTGATTGATTGATTGATTGATTGATAGATGTTGTTGTATGCATGGAGACAAGTATGTAGGGATGCACCAATTCCTACACTATGCTTTTAAAAATGACATTCTTTTGCCATAAAGACTTGCGCTATATACGAATTTTTTACATTGGTTTTGACCAGTTTTTCATGCTCTAACCGAATCAGTCGTCAAAATCCACCCAATGTAAAATA
>OENM01000162.1:107651-126273 GCA_900239745.1 Rotaria magnacalcarata | reverse complement strand
TAACTTTCATATTAAATAAATCAACTATCTTACAAAGATAATTATTCATCAACGATTCATTGTGAAGAAGTCTAGAAATTGAACTCTTATTCATAGAGCAAAATATGTCTACTTTGCTCAATAACCTCTATTTAGTTTTATTGATTGATGATTCCATGACAATCATACCTTTTCCAGATAATGGATTAACAAAAGCTAATAAACGATGTGGTCTTTGTTTTAATATTGATAAACATAAATTAAGATTTAAATATAATTCATAGGCAACATCTTCTGTATCCAATTCAAGTTCTAAACTTTTAACTTTCCATTGAATTGAATTCGATACGTCAACATATTTGATTTTAACTAAAGTTTTAAGTAATGAAGTAAATCCACTATTAGGATTTGATAATGAAGAAAAAAAACTTCGAAAACTAAATTGTTTATGTTTAAAAAGAACTTCTGAATTATTTGAAGTTAATGTTGTTTGAGTTGTGTCTCCTGGCTGTGAAAGTATTGATGTACATATAGAATTTGTATTTCTATCTGTTGATCTTTCCGGCGATGGAGTTTGTACACTCTGAGTAAGATTTTTATTAGATTTTCTTGATAATGGTGTTGTTTGTTGAACATTGAGTAAATGATTAAGAGTAATTGTTTCTGGAATATTATTATTTGTGTTTTTTTCATTTAATAATTGAAAATTCAATCGAGTAAATGAAGGCTTTACATAATCGATTGGAATGTTAGTAGGTGTAAATTCAAAAGAATCATTTTTGAACTGATCATCTTCCTTTGAATCTCTTCCGAAACAATCATTGGGATCATCAACATATATACGTAAACGATAGAAATCATCTTTAATATAACATATTGTTGAATATAAAATGGACGGCATTTATCAATTAGTTTTCAAGAAAAGCAACTTGGACGAATAGAAAATGATAAAAGCTATATCAATGTGTTATGATTTAGTTAACACAGAGAATAAGTAATAATAAATAATGTGCCTTGTATGTACATAATTATACTGATTGAGATATATTTGTCTATGGTCGCTACTTAATTGGCAACAACATTTTCTGTTATTGTTATAACTAAAAGAAGAAAATAAATATTATATAAGAGTGTAGGCGAATAACAGTACAGTAAAACGTGCTTAATCAATATGCAAAAGAGTGGAAGGATACGTCTCTATAATAGAATGACCTTCATATTTAAATCAGTAAAAAAATCACTATACAAAACGAGCTCTGCTGAAGCAACCCTGTTGTTATTGTATTCTAGAAAAATAAGCAATCAGTGTAAAGAGACAGATGGCGCTTTCTATATTTTGTTTTTTTGAAGAACAAAAATTCGAAGGATTCAATAGATAAATTTCGTATTTATTTTACATGGAATCAATGATAAATTCTCTTAAATATAAATTTAAGAATACTAAGCAACAAAACTTAATTGACAACGCTTATGGTTGGATAAAAGTTCATCTTTTAAAGTAAAGAAATAAAAAAATTGATTGACAACTTAAATACGATGGAAAAATATATGATTATATCGCCGATTGGCGAAGGCTCTTTTGCAAAAGTGTATCGTGGTCGAGAAAAATATACTGGAAGAGTCTGTATTTCAATTATTTTAATTTATGAATTCATATAGAAAACCTTTTTAGGATGTGGCACTAAAATTTATATCAAAATTAGGTAAAACAGAAAAGGATTTATATTTTCTACGACGTGAAATCGATATACTTCGCAAAATGAAACACGAAAATATTGTGGACATGCTCAATAGTTTTGAAACAAATAATGAAGTAATTCCCAATATTTCATCAAATATTCATAATTATTTTTTGTTATTATTCAGATAGTTGTTGTTACAGAACGTGGATTGGCTGATCTTTATCAGCTATTAGAAGATGATGTCAGTTTACCAGAAGAAACGGTATAAAAACTAGAAGTTTTCGCTTTCTCTTGTCATTAGTATCGTTTTTTTTTCTAAGGTACAAAAAATTGCTTGTCAATTAGCGTCAGCTCTTTATTATTTACATTCTCATCGTGTTCTTCATCGAGGTTCGTACCTATTCTTTTTTTTTCTCCATTGAATTTGATAGTCGAAATAAAATTTCTATTGAATAGATATGAAACCACAAAATATATTAATTTTTCCTGGCGGGAAAGTAAAATTATGTGATTTTGGGTATGTTTCATGTTTTTATTATTTATGATAAGTTAGAAAAATGAGTCTATTTAGTTTCGCTCGAAATATGACGATGGAAACAATGGTATTAACATCGATTAAGGTTTATATTGAATTTTCATCACTTGATTTTTATAGTTTTGTACGTTTTTTTTTCATAGGGTACTCCATTATATATGTGTCCAGAACTTGTTGATGAAAAACCATATGATCATTCTGCAGATTTATGGTAGGATATTTTTGTTAAAATAGAAAATTTTCGAGATAAACTTATTTACCTCCATCATTAATCACTTATTAAAGCCGCAAGTTTTCAGAAAATGTGTTGACGATAAGCGACATTAAAATATAAATTTGAAAGAATTTTAAAAAGTTTATTCTAACTAATTTTTTAGGGCACTCGGGTGTATTTTATACGAGGTTTATCATGGTAAACCACCATTTTTTACCAACAATGTCTTTCATTTAATAAAAATGATTGGAAAAGGTTTTACTCTTTTGATTAGTTCTTTATATACATATATAATTATGCTTTTTTTTCTCTCTTTCAGAATCTGTAAAGTGGCCAAAACCAATAAGTTCTGATATGCGTAACTTTTTAGAAGGTCTTCTTACGAAAGACTCAACTCAACGGTTAACATGGCCAGACTTATTACAACATCCATTTGTTCGAACAGGAGTTAAAGGTACAATCATAGTATTGTGTTGTTTTGAAAAACTGAATATAATTCTTTTTCTAATTGATTAGTACCACTTTTAACGGAATCAATGGTGGGCCCATTGACACAACCACCAACAGAAGAACAACGTATTTTAAAACAGCAACAAATAAAAGCTAAAGGGGTTTCACGAGGTCCTTCGAAGCTTCTCTCAAAATTTATGCCAGATGAACATCGAAAAGTGAGCATCCTCTTTTTTGTCACTAGAATATGTAAGTCATAATGTTTGTATTTAAAAATAAAATAAAAAAAGGATGCACCAAAATCACCTGGAAGTAAAGATAAAAATCAAAAGAAAACAAAAATTCCAACTTTGCAAAATACTGCAGTTCAGCCTGCTCAATCTCGAGCTGTACCACCACCACCCCCGCCGCTTGTTGAACCAATAATAAATCAATCAGCTCTTGTTGCTGATTCATTAACAATGCAAGAAGAAAAATTTGTATCGGCACGTGAAAATCTTCATTCATCAAGATTAACAAGTCGAACAAACCAAGAACAAGAAATCGAACAATATGCTGAGCAAATTGAATCAATGTCAAACGAGCAATTAATGAATTTACTTAATCAAGAATCATTTTATAAATTATTTGAAACAATACAAACAACAATATTATCAAACCTATTAGAATGTACGTTAAATGGCGCTTCATTTTATCGTAATATGATGAAAGTCATTAAATTTATTTTACAATCTGATATCGATCCACACTTAATTATATCATTTACAAACTCAAATAATATACAAAACTTATCATTGAACCATCTTAAAGCTATTTTAGATCATCCGACTATTCGAAAAGAAGTAAAAAATATTAAATTCTTTGTTTTTCATCATAGTTTTTATCTCCTTTTCTAGCCTTGGTTTGCTCATGTACTCTATGACATATTAATAGTGATACGACTTTGGTTTGAATTAATAACTGCTTATACTCTTCAACAATTAGATGAAGAACAATGTCAATATTACTTAACAATGTCACATGAATTTCTTGAACTAACATCAATTATATTACATATAGCACCAGCATTAGATTATACAATTTGTTGTGAAACATTAATGATATTAATTATTCTTTGTGAATCGTATGAAGATGCATCACCATTACTTTGTCAAGCATGGTATGATCCTGTACGTATAGATAAATGCCAAATATGGCCAGCTATTGCTCAATTAATAACAACCAGTTTTAAATCAGAAAGTAATAAAAAAGAAACACAAATTAAGTTTTTTTTCCGAAAAATAAAACATAATTGCTTTCGTTTGTTTCAGATTCAAATATAGAAATTTATAATGAAACGTTGATGTATACTATTGCTACTATGGCTGCGCTTACTTATCCATCACAATGTTTGCCGGATGAATTGCTTGAAGCAAAAATTAAAGTAATTTTATTCAACACATGCATATAATTCAATGATATCATCATATTCTCCGGATTTTTACTTTTGTTTTAGGTAGCCAATTCACTTGCATTAAAATTACTGGATTCAAATTATTCAGCATTTCGTGAAGTTTGGCTCGGTCAATTTCGGACACCTAAGTGTAGTTCAAATATTCTTAAAGTATAGTAAACATCATTTATTTGTCAATGAAAATTCAATCTGTGTTTATAATTTAGGCTATGTATGGAATGTGCTTATCGACACCACGTTTTAGTGCGTTCATATTCGATGGATCGTTTCTATCAAATGAACTACTTAGTTTACTTCGTGGTCAGGTAAGCGTTTGGTTGTTGCAAATATTTCGTATTTTATTCATTATTATTCTATTAGATTACAACAGAAGAATCAGATTTAGATGAAGCAATTGAATTATCCATTCATATGAGTACCGTAATAATAAAACAAATCATATTACAATAGTAAAGATTATCTGTAAAAAAAGCGTGTTTTATTTTTCGAATGCATTATTTTTGTAGTGATAATAATACAAGAATTGATCTACGAGATCAACCGACAATTAAAGATGATCGAAAATTTGAGAAGTATGTCGTAGCAAATTTAATTTAATTACTTGTTTTTTAAGAACGACAATCATACGGCGAACTCATAAAAATTCAGAACAGAAGATTTGCAATTTCTAAATTTCTTTTTCATGATAGACTTCAACCAATAACTGCTCATATCGCTCAATTAGCAATGTCATCTCAAGTACTACCTCAACGTGCTGCTTGTGCTCTTCATCTAGTTTATGCTATTGCATGTGGCGCTAAATTTCTTCTAAATCCCGAAGAATATATTGATAGTTTGTCGACTATATTCGTTCAATCAGAATGTGATGTAAGTTAAGAAAATGCTTTTCAAAGTCATTTTCTGTAAAACTTATTGTTTAGTTTATTGTTCGATTTCCATTTCATCATGGACTTCTTGATGGTTTAATTATGTTAATATTTCATATTGTTCAAGTCGTAAGTTAGTAAAGAAAAATTTTCAATAATAGTTATTCTATTCAAAAGGATCCACAAAAATCGGTTGGTACTTTAATTGATTGTGGCTTATTCTATATATTATGGCAACAGCTTCGTGCTGCTTTTCGTTCATTGTATCCAAATAGTTTAAATGAAGAAATTTCAATAATAACAACGCCTGATTGGATTTTAATATCACGTGATGGCATCCATCAATTACTTCAATTAACATTAGAATTGTTTCTTCAAGTATTAACCAACGTTTTTAATAATAATAATAATCACTTTGTACTTCATTTAGCGTATGCATAAGTGTTTAAGTTTACTCATTCAACCTGAAAGTATCATGTTCGAAGCGCTGAGTTTGATGTTAAGTAGAGAACTTACTGAACAGCTTGATGTGAAGTAAAAACTACGAAATAGTTTCATTCAGGAACAAAAACAAATGATTTTTATCTTTTTCATTTACAGGTCTTCTTCTTCCTTACCAAGCGAAGTTATCACATTAACATGTAATATTTTTATGTTTCCATTTTCAATTGAAACAAGTGAAACATTTCTTGAACGAACATTAGAGTAAGTTTACTAAATTTTCTGATATTTTATACAAAACCCATAAAATAACGATAACTTCTTAAAATAATTGAGATCGTGTCAAGCTGAAATTCATTTGAATAAAAATAAATGTGGAAACTTCGGATTTCATCCGAGAGTTATGTGTACTGCAAAAGTACATGGGACATATGAGCCATTCTAGAATGTCTGAATACCAAAATTATCATGAGAAACTAGGCACTTTGGTTTCTGGATGCAGTTTTTGTGCATTTTGAGACCGTTTTCAGGCGATATTTCGTTAGAAAGCTACGATTTAGTTTCAAACTAGTATCAGATTCGGAATCAGCGTTAAAAACNTATGTTGTGGATAATTCTGAGAAAAACGTTTTTTTTTGAAAAATCCCTGTACTCCCCCTCAGGGATGGTCTGATCAAAAATGACAATTTTTTCGATAGCTCAGTCATTTCTTGACGGATCCTTTTCATCTTCGAACTCAATCTAGATATTGATGAGGCAATTCTGTGCACAAAATTTCAGCTGAATCGAATGTAATTGTGAAGCGTTATCGAGTAAACGGACGGACACACTGACCGATTTCAGTAGTGTACTCACTTTTTGAGTACACAAAAATCAAATCATTCAGAAAATACTGTAAATTCTTTGAACGGTTGCCACACTATTTATTCTGTTTTATGTAGACTTTTAGAACACGTTTTGCAATTTCTATTCGTATTTAGATTATGCCAACGTTATGATATTATTCAAAAACTTCTTTGGGTAACCATGACTCATTTATCAACCGACCGTGTTGAAGTGCCTGTTGGTCTTATAGCACAGTTAAGCTATTATCAAGAAAGTATGTATTTAATAATTCTAAAAGGAATTTAAAAAATAGAAGAGAAAATAAACTTTTATTTTAGGCGCTCGAAAAACAATCAGTCAGATGTTAATGAATGATGTGCAGGTAAATAGATCATTTAATAGTCCATCTTACGATCTGATATTTTATGAAAACTATCAATCACCAATTTGAACTAAATATGAATTATGCAAGAACTAGTCGAATCGACTTTCGTATTTCAAGGGTTAATTAACAATAATTTTAAGATGAATTACGCAAATTAACCTATATCTTTCTCTTCATTGGATGATAAACTTCTCTCTTCGAACTATTTGAGTCACAGACATTGCCCTTTCACATTCTGAAACTTCTACATTCAAGTTAAATTAAATTTCCAAGTAAAAATTCAATATTTTACTTGTCATATTTTAGTTGTGCCAATTCTACTCAAATGTTCTCTATGGAACCAACGAAAGTGAATTTATTCTATGTGATACATTTTTTACATTTACAAATCTAATAAAAACAACTGATAGTGTTGTTTCATGCATCAGTGACATTCTCAGTGGACCAAAAAGTAAAGAATAAACAATCATTGACTTTTCTTTCGATAATTTCTGCGTTTTTTTCCCAAAGATGACTATGACGTTTTAAAGCGTGCTTTATCTGGAAGTAATTTAACAAAAGCAAAATGTTGTTTTCTAATGGGCCACATGACAAAATCATCTCGTTCATTTTGTACAATATTGAAAGCTCATCCAGATATACTTGATCAGCTAAGACAGTGTTGTTTTGAAGAAGATTCACACGTTCGCAAGGTAGATGAAAACAAAACGTTCTATTTTATTATCATCTAAAAAGAAATGTTTTGGTTTTAGATGGCATTTTTCTTATTGGGAAATTTTATTTCAACAAATGAAATTCTTTATGAATATGTTGATGAATTAACTCCCTTTCTTGTTCAAGCGTTAAATGATACGATTTCAAAAATACGGTCACATGCTGTTAGTAAGTTAGCAAATGCAAAATTGTTGTAGATTTTTCTGTTACCATCGTATATTTATCTTTAAAAATAGATACGCTTGGGTTTTTGGCGCGTTATCGTTTATCGGAACGATTAATTGAATTAAAAGTTCCTGAAAAATTACTTGATGTCGCTTGCCATGATACACATGTAACTGTACAAGAATTTGCATTACGTGTACTCAAACAAATGTTGAAACATGAACAAGCGAAAGAGGTTACTTGAATAAACATTTTGCTTTTCTTTAAAATCTTGTGTTCTGTTTAGATTTTACAAGAATGTAATGCAACTGATAAACTTTCAAATTTACTTTCGAATCTATGCACACAAGTAGAAAATAATCAATATTGTGAATTAGATGGACTAGTTGATGAATGTGAAGAACTTTTAAGCATGCTTATCGAACAATGTACATGAAATAGAATCGCTTCTTTTACTGAATTGTTCTCTCTAGTCTGCCAATTTGTTTACTTTTAACATATTGTACTCACTCTGTTTGACTCTATTCTGTAAATATATAGTCGTTTATCACTTACTTCATATATGTTTCAATTTATAAACGTGTGTAACCAGGGAAAGAGAGCAAGCTGATGGCCGTTTTTCTAAATCTTTCTCTACTTATCCGTCCAATGATTTATTCGTATTCATCATTCTAAAATTTTATTTAAAGATAGTGAACATATTGTGTAAGCGAAGTTAAATCAATATACGTATATATTCAGAAATTATCTTTCCATTCATCGATAATTTCATCTTTGTCTTTATATCGAATCCAAATCTAGTTGTGACGTCAATCTGTTTTTCTCAACAAGAGAAAAGAAAACTACGATTATTCCCTTTCCATAATTTTAGCATAGAGTACAAGAATCGTTCTGCTGATATTCAACTCTATCTATAAACGGAGTAGATTAACAGTCGTCGAGCGAAATGTTTTCCTGGTTGCTTTTCTTGCCCTTTTAACCATTCGTTACTGAGACGAATACATCAAGTTATTAATTTTGATGTTGTATCTGCTATTTGCTTTGATTATCATCAATAGTGCAATAATAACAGCAACGACAAAAAGAGAAGAAAAAAACAAGAATGGGTAAACCTAGTTTTACACCATTTGTTGTTCTTTTTCTTTTCTATGTACTATCCATTCATTTGCGCATATGTCGGTATGTGACAACCGGGTACGGAAGAAAATGTCTCCAATAATTGCAAAGTATTCATAGACGATTATATCAGAGAGCGAGAAAGGAGGAAAGCAAAGATCTGTACGATATATTATTTGGAAAGTCGCATAGCAGTAAGATCATTACCGAAAACCCTCGTGCCTACCAAAACTAGCTGTAATAAGGAGAAGTGTTCTGTTCTTTGGTAAATTACTTGCTGATTATTAGTACAATTCAATGGCATCAACATCTGATGACGTATCTTCATGTAGAAACGATGAGATCGATTTGATCTCGCCAAGGAATAAAGTTGCTGATGAAAACGAAGAAATCGAACGTATTGAGACGCCACCATCAACAACTGATCAAAAAGAAAAATCATGTTCGACTTCAAATACAATCGAACCTAAAAGAGAATCAACATCGATAAAAAGTTCAATGTCTATTTCTTCTTCTTCCGATGAAAGAAATAAAGAAAATCTTGATAGAAAACGTCAAAATCGGTTGAAAAGCCGTTCGGTTAGTTTTGCGCCGATGGTTGAAGAGTTTGAAATACCGTCATCTCGTCACTCTTCTTTTGAATCATCACACCAATCGATCGATTTTATCGATGTACTCGTCGAAAGTTACAAACTTCAAACTGCAAATAATTTCTTTTCATTAAATGAACAAAAACCGTATATACCAAAAACAACTCGTACACGTGTGAATCCCAATTGGCGTGAACATCGCATAAGACGTTTAATGAATAAATTAGAAGAATTAAGTTTATGGGACCGAGAAGAAGAGTTGAAAGTGATCCAAGCTCAATTTTTACGTGAACAAAAATTAGAGCAAATACAAGATCGACAACGTAATCATGATTTATGTTTACAATTAATGCGTCAAAGGCATGAAAGTGAAATTGAAAGTGCCGTCTTATTGGATCGTTCTGCAAATTCTATTAATGATGAAATTACAAATGCAACAATAGCACAAACAATGAATTTAGCATCACAGAAAAATACTCTTGGCTACGGTTTATCAATACCACCACCGATACTAAAACGACGTGTTCTACAAGAACACGACGACAAGCTAATCAATCTTAAAACACCTATCGGTCGTTATCGACGATTTGAAACCACGATGAATAATAAACTTGAAAAAATAAATGAAAACTTGCAACCCGATCAACAAATCTTGCGTGCACATAGTTCATTTCATACATCAATTCCACCCACAGTTGTACCACTATTTAGTGAAACACATTTAGGTTTACTTTCACTACCGAATATATATTCATCAAATAGATATAATCAATATCCTTATGGTGTTACTTTACATTTGCATCAATCATCACCACCGCACACTTCTAGTCCTGATCATGAGATTCGTCGTAGGTCTCATTCTACACGTGATGTACGTGTACCATTAAAAGAACAGATGAATGATAATAACAAATATGCTAGTGATGATGAATATAATCAATCAAGATTAAATTCTAGTCCATCAATACGATCAACAAACAAAAATATCCTTGAATCTACAACTGAATCCTCGAATGGAGTGTCAAGAAAAAATCGATCAACATCAGTACCAATAAATAAACGTGTTAAATTTCTTCGCCAAGATTATGATCAAGAAGAAAATTTTCGTTCAAATAAATCATCAAACATGATCTTTATTAATTGAACATTCTCGATTTTTCCTTAACGTGAACATTGCAAAACCTGTTTTGTTCGAATTTCACCTATTTTAATTCGGTATTTATAGATTATGAAGAAGTTTTATTGTTTTATTTAAAATAATATATAACAAATAAATGAGACACAAAAATATGTTGACACAGAGAAGTTATTTGTGTTACAAGTAGATGTAATTACCGTATGATAGCAGAGTAATTATGTGCTTTGAAACGAATAGATGAAAGTACTCATAAAAAGATTTTCCACCAGGATTCCCGTTCGCAGTTTATTTTGCTGACTGCATCTTTTCAATGATGAGAGATTTACATTCCGCCATCTATGCAAAAGGAAATGTTTTATTGATTAGCAATTTTAATTTCAAGATAATTACTTTAATCACATCTAAACTGATGCTACATATGTCGTTTCAGCGAGAGATTTTTTAAATCAAATTGAAATATATAACTTATGATAAGGTTAGACCTTATTAGATGTTATTTGCTCACAATGAAATGAACTAATCGCCTAGTTACTATACAGTTTAGGGTACAAATAAATTTTAACGAAACATTCGAATTTTTATCTCCTATTTGCTATGAGAATCTAAAAAAAGATTTCAAAAATAAATATGTGCTGCTTTTCGACACTGATTACATTTTTACATTAAAGCAGTTAGAATCTAAGCAAAAATAAATGTGGAAACTTCGGATTTCATCCGAGAGTTATGTGTACTGCAAAAAGTACACGGAACATATGAGCCATTCTAGAATGTCTGAACACCAAAATTATCATGAGAAACTAGGCACTTTGGTTTCTGGATGCAGTTTTTGTGCATTTTGAGACCGTTTTCAGGCGATGCTTCGTTAGAAAGCTACGATTTAGTTTCAAACTAGTATCAGATTCGGAATCAGCGTTAAAAACTGAGTCGATTTATGTATGTTGTGGATAATTCTGAGAAAAATGTTTTTTTTTTGAAAAATCCCTGTACTCCCCCTCGGGGATGGTCTGATCAAAAATGACAATTTGTTCGATAACTCAGTCATTTCTTGACGGATCCTTTTCATCTTCAAACTCAATCTAGATATTGATGAGACAATTCTGTGCACAAAATTTCAGCTCAATCGAATGTAATCGTGAAGAGCTATCGAATAAACGGACGGACACACTGACCGATTTCAGTAGTGTACTCACTTTTTGAGTACACAAAAAGAAATTTTACATTGCGTACCGAATACGATTCAAATAGAGAAATATAGTTCTATTGATTTTCTTGCAGTTCAAGTTTTCCCGTTCGTTTTATACTGTTCCAATGTGCTACGAATCCCTTCTAAAGTCATACACAAACGACGATTTCTAAATCTCTAAAATACATATGGTAGGTGTTGTAATTTTTCTATTTCTCAATAGATGCTTTTTATACAATATATGCAGAATTCTATTATAAAAAGTTCAATGCAATTTCTAATTGTGCATTTTTCTTTCAAGAAAACATGTTAATATATAAAGCCAATGTCTGATTAAAAATAAATAATTTATCGATTTAATCAAATTATCACTGAATAAAATTAGTTTTATTTAATAACAAATAGAGATTCAAACAAAAAATATCGATCGTTATCGGTAGAATGAATCAATGTTTATTCATGGGTGATACCTGAAAGTGAAAGAGCAAAAAAAAGAAGTATATGCGACAAGACAATGATAATCTAAAGTGTAATCTGAAAGAAAAACTAATCCATCCTATCCACAACCTGAAAGTATCCATAAAAACCTGTCGAATGAACACTTTTTGGTTGTGAAAAGGATATGATCATTGCTTGAAAAAATATATAATTGATTTTTCTTTATTTACCATTCTGCTATCAAGTGAACATTGAGATTTTCAACTTGATGACGATGAATAATTATCTAGTATGAGAGAAAAACTCATAATAGGATTAAATGAAATAATTTCCTTACTTGCAGTTAGCGTCGTATCAAGTAATGAATTTGGCAATATGCTTGGCAATGATCGATCGCGTTTATTTGTAGGATAATCAATCAATCATGAAACAATTCCATTATGATTGGTTCTATCAACACGTGAATCTGATGAACTTGGTAATTTATCAAGTTCAGATTGTCTACTTAAACTTTCAAACTCATCTATCTCAAATATGGATTCTTTTAAATCTTCACTTAAATTTTCTTCGGTCGTGTTCATTTCCTGCATTAAATCATACTAAATTTATTTCTATCCTACTTGACTTACGTACAAAACGAATCCCATACTCATAGTCTATCAAGATTTTAGACGAGTAAATTAAGAGAAAAGTAACATTCAAGTCGACTATGTGGTGCAGTTAATATTGACTGTTTACCAATCAATGTTTGTTCAAACTTTACTACTTGCGTTAGATGATCAGTATCAGAACAAGGTTCATCTGTACGTATACGCTCATAAATAGCAGTTAAATAGTTTACATCGAGATCTCTACCATTATCAATAGTTAGAAATATAATAATAATAATCATTATTTAGCATAGAAAAGAATCAAGTCGAATGTTTGTTGACATATAATTTTCTCTCTCTTGCTTCTTCTTCTCGCTTCCTTAAGCTTAACGACGAAAAGCAAACGATAACATTGAATGGTACCATTGCATACAAGCGGTCGATGATTTATAGATGATGATTTTCTTTTTTACATTTTCCCTTAGCTTACATCCAAAGAGGAAATGAGAAAAAAGGAAGTCGCACTTTTTTGCTCTTTCTATGTCTCAGGGTCAATGCAACATTCTTTTAGATCGTTCGGTTCTCTATCATATTTCTAACTTATAGGGAAAAAAAATCAGTCTAGTCTAGACTATCGTAAAAATTGAAATGATCGATTTTGATTCCATTCTTTCTATTTTTTTTCTATTGACACAGAAATGAAGGAAGCAATAAATTTTCTCTCTTCTGCTCTCTTTCTCTATTTGATGTTAATACTATTACTGACATAAAGTGCGTCCGCCCGTAGAAGTCTACACGAATCGAAGCGAAATTCAATTTAGACTAAACGAAAGACCTTGATAGGATTAGGGTGAATGAACGCTTGTTCTTATCGAGAAGTTTCTTCCACTTGTCTTAAATGAACGAGTGTAGGATTGTGCGTGCGCGCAGTGGAAAGAGATTTTTCTCTCTCTCTCTATATCTGCTTCTTCTTTCTTGACCTCTTTATAGCAATCAAGCGATTGAAAGATCTAAAAGAGAAGAATGGAGAAAGAACAAGACCTATCTCTCAAACAATCGCAGAAGCGGGTGTTTCTTCTAAGTTTAAAAAGAGCAATCGTATGATTTGAATTTCTTTCTATTTTCTTTTCCGTTTACACACATACATCAGCATGACTAAATACAACATGCTTTTCTTTGCTCAACAAACGTGATTGAATCCTTTGTTTTTGTTTAACAAAATCTACCACAAAAAGCAATGCGACTTATAATAATAAAAATATAGGCGCTCATAGAAATTGTAGAACAAGTTTACATTAATCAACACTAAGATTTGTATGAAAACAAAACGAAAAATATTATATCCTATTAATAGTATCGGAGAAGAAACAATTTCGTTAAATCAGAACTAGTCTAACATCGTTGGAATTCACTAATCTTATCAATGCTAGTTCGCGTTACATAGAAAGACGATTCTGTATATGTCTGCATAGAGATTATCTCATTTATGCTTTTCTTTCCATAATTTACTGTCGCTGTTTTCTCTCTCTCTCTCTCTTTTTATCTATTTAGCGATATCTCATTGGAAGAATGAACTTACATGACAATGGCTTCATTTTACATTACTATTAGTTCAATGTTGTCTTATCTATTGCATCTTTTTTTCTCGTACTCTATTTGTTTGCGCTTCATTATCCCAGGTGGTTCAATCCCAGTATAGGAACTGATCGAAACCTATTCGATCCGACCAGGAAACCAACAAAATCCTATCGGATTTCACAAGGATTTAACACAGTGCCTATCGGATTCCGGGTTCAGAAATTGATGTTGGATCTTCAGGGTCGGATTCCAATAAGTTCCTGAGTACAGAATCCTAATCTAGTAAAGTTTCCAAATCCGACAATCCAATTACCGAGAAATTCCGACTGTATCCAAAGCACGGATGGGCCAAATTCCCATTGGGAGAATTCTCATGAAATCCACATCGGATACCATACTAGTTTCCAAGCGAACTCCGACAGTATCCGCAACCAGGATTCATCCATATTCCGATCGATGATAGTTCCGATAAAAACGTCATAGGAAACTGTGGGAGTTTGCCGAGATCCCATCGTATCCTTTAAAAACCCAACAATAGGATCCCAATACGGATCCAACCAACAAAACCCATCGGGTTTCTCCAAGGTCCTATCGAATTCAACAAAAATCTTCTAATTTGCGACGTTCGGACCTACTCATACGATGATTATGATTATTTGCACATTCAGAGTTCAAAAACACTCATTAATCTCTGCCCAAATTCACACTTTTCAGAGCCTCCCATACAAAATTCGACACTAGTAAATATAAATCGCTCAGATTTTCACTATTTATATCACGAACTTATACGGAGCTCACGAAAAGATAATTCTGCACTAGAAATGGTGCTTAAACATTAAACACAGTTTGAAAAAATATTAAGGTTTTAAAGTAGTACACTTTAAAACTATAACTTTAATTAAAGTGGACGAAATTATTATACCTTAACAGAATAGTGCATCCCCATGTCGTAAAAACCGCATGAAAATCGGCGGTTAACCGCGGTTTTACCGGTCCGGTTACCGGCTCCCATTACCGCAGAACGGATAAATACCGCGGTTTACCGCAAAAAATGATCCGGTATTCGCAACATGGGTCATAATCTGCGATCTACTCATAAAGAGCGATGTCACATAACTTTAAACACTTCAACTTTAACTTTGATTTTTAAACAGTGAAAGTGGACGAAATTAAAGAAAGCGACAATAAAAAAAAAGAAATTTGTCAACTAAAGTCACAGAATCTCCGGTGTTTTGACGATAAGCGAATAAATAAACGTTTCCGAAATTTTACTGCTGATTTCTTTAATTTAGTCAACTTTAACTGCTTCAAAAGTATAGCTAAAATTAAACTGTTTTAAAGTTATGGGCTATAGCTCGTTATCAGTAGATAGAGGATGACGATACACATTCCTGTTAAGATATAAAAATTTCCTCCATTTCAACTAAAAATAAAGTTTTAAAGTGCACTACTTTAACATTAACATTTCAACTTATAAATACTACTTAAACTTTAATTTCTAAAACAAAGTTAAAGTCCCAGTTCTATGCTGTAGTTCATCAGTTACACCATCTTCCATCACAATCCTTTCCTCACCTTCCGATAAGCGTACCTACTCTCACTACCATACACTACTCAAAACGCAAATCTAGCACATTAATCTTCCCAGTCTACCTCCTTAATCTACTTCCCGGTGTACCGAACATCATTATGGAAATCATGAGTTTAACCAATTCCGTGAGTAACCCATAACCTGCTACAGAAAAGCGACGGAATGAGATGGAATCATTCATGATTCGCCAAATTCACTGAATATCCAACACAAAATCCAACCCACCGAGTAGTTTCCGGTGTTGACTTTCATAGTCAAATAATTCTACTCTCCACAAAATGAAAGCCTACTTGAAATACTTTCCATCCCATTGAAAATCAATACAACCATCAAACAGCAATAAAACATAACACTTTATATCACTCGTTCTGAACAAAAAACGTCCATCATCACTTTCAAAAGAATAGTTTAACGAATCCGACAACGATTCGGCCACACTATAAGAAAACATCTTTCACCCACTTATATCCATGATGATTATACATACGCACTTTAACGGGGAAAAAAGACATATGCAACACCCTATTCGCCGATTGTACAGCGAGCATTGCTCTTAATATTTTCATGCAAAAAACCTTAATCAAACACACACACCACAAAAAACACTGTAGGTCACTCAACAACGAGCATTCAGGACCATGATGACTTTCCTACGACTCTCACAATGAACCGGATAACCTAAGAACTGAAATTCAAGTCACTGACTCGAAGAGACTGAAATTCATTATGATTACGATGTTGTGGTATTGATGATGATGATGATCGTCGTGTCACACATTAACATTTTCACCCGAAGGAAATGATGAAGATGATGATGATCCTCGTGCCACACCTTAACATTTTCATACGGAGGGAATGATGAAGATGATGATTTCGATGTGATAATCTTGACGATGATGATGATGATCGTCGTGCCACACCTTAACATTTTCACTCGAAGGGAATGATGAACATGATGATTTTAATGTGATGACTTTGATGATGATGATGATGATCCATGTGCGACACTTTATATTATTAACTGTAAAACAATGATGAACATGATGATTTTGATGGCGATGATGTGTATGAGCGTGGGTGTTGGTGCTGCTCTCTTTTTACACTGACATCCACACTCTCGTATATATTTAAATAATAAAGCCATGACTAAACCATTTATAGCAACACAATTTACATGGTTAATATTATACTATGATAGCTTCTCTTTCTAAAAGAAGTTCAATAGGAGAAAACGGTTCATTATGAAAGTTTTCTTCTTAATACAAACCTATGACTAAAATTAAGAATTGCTCGAATAAGAGAACTTGAAGCTACTTTTGTAAAAACTAATCAAAGACTAATGTTGGATATTCGTCATAACTGTAATTATTTATTAAAGCCTATTCATCTTAAGCTCTTGCTCTAGAAAGGCATACGTCTAAGAAAAAGTGTACAGCTACGTGTGAAGTTAACACGTTTTTCGAAAAACTCATTTTAATTTCTTCAACATAATTATACGGAGTTGAAAAAAATCAATTTCTCATACTCTTAATGTATTAGTTAGTTACCTTTGCCAGACTCCGTTTGTCGTGGTGAGATGTTCCGCTGCACATAGCGTGTCGGTCTTTAAACAAGATAATAAAAGGACAATTAAAATAAAGTATTGATTCTAGTAACAGTTTGCTTTGTCAAATGTTCTCGTGCATTCAAGAAAAGAAATACGTTGTGCAAAGAACGAGGCTCATCGATAACCCACCGAAATGTATCGATCTTTTAAATGCCAATTTGCAATTCAATTATTGGAATTTGTGTAGGTGACAATAGTAGAACACTATTGGATATTCATCAGATTATATAAATACTAAATTATAATCCTAATAACGGAATCTGCATCGGTTCCGACAGTTGAATATTCTCGGACGTTCACAGAAATCCAATTGACAGTTCTCATATAGATTCGACGACCAGGAATCCCATAAGATTGTGCCGGCTTACAGGATACTCTCAAATTCCTGTCGAGTTCGTTATGGGATTCATCGACCTGAATAAGCTGTAATCGAATTTTGGGATCTACGTTGGTTCCGATATTAGAATATTGTCGGAAATTCATCCGATCCGATAGATACTCAATGACAATCCAATAAACAGAATCTTCATCGGTTCCGATAATTGGATATCCTTGGAAGTACGGCATGGCTTAATCCTGGTAAGCGTGGTTCCAATTCCATTGAAATCTATTCAAACGTTTTTGAACACACGCGTACGATTAAATTCGGAGGATCGATACGAGATTCGTTCAGACGTGGAATAAGTTTTTCTGTGGCAAATAAGTGCGTAGCATCGATTAATACTCGTCCACAAAATAATGGGGAAGTAGTGCAAATCAATGTCTTAGATCTTGATATGAAGCGTCTCAAATCACAAGATTTAGGTAGCTGTACTGGTTTGGTACAGATTCGTACGGACGGATACAATCGATTTTTTATTACTACTGGACAAAGAAGTATTCATTGTGTTTCAGTGCCTGGAAAGAAAAGCATCATTGCTATAGAAGATTCAGGCAATACTATCGCTGTTGTCAATAAGCAATGTCTGGCCATCGGTGATTCGAATCATGATTTGGAGCTAGTAGAGATATAAAATTTGGAAAATAAACAAAACTTGATAATCTGTAAGATTTTTGGCTTTTACAGTGACCTTTTCGATCAAA